>PVHY01013710.1:0-40612 GCA_004024945.1 Uropsilus gracilis
GTCTCCCCAAAGAGCCATGCCCAGGAGATAAAGTGAATGGGGAGAACAGCGAGCAGGACTTTGGTTGAAGATGTTTGAAGAACATGGCCACAGACCCTGCATGAAAAGTTGATATCAAATGGCCCCTTGGTCAAATGTGGCCCATTTCTAACTTCAGACAGATAAGCCTCCCAGTTCACTTGGTAAAATACTGGTTCAGTCACTTTAAAGGTAAGGATATGACCTGACAGAACAAGAAGATTCTGAAGAAGCCTCATGGTCTTCAAGCGATTACCAGTAAGAAATTTTTTCCTCAAGTTCTAGGGCCCATTTGGTTCAGAGAAATGTTGAATCATTCTCTAAAATTTCCATACTTTTCATTCTAATTTATTTTTACTATTCACAGAGGCAGTATTTGTTCATAGACAATGACAGGCTTTAGAATGAAATGGATCTGGGTTCAAACCCCAGCCTCATTGACTTAGTAACCTTAAACTCATTAGGTGCCACATTTAAAATGGCAGTAGGAACATCTATTTCATAAACTTGTTCTTTAACAATGAAATTAGATGATATGTGTACAGACCCAGACATGATTCATATCCTGTACTAATTCTCTAGACATATGCCTAGATGCCAGAAGTCTGTCCTTCAAGGTAGCAGGAAGCCTCTGGCTATAGCTGAAGATAGTTCAACATATTTTCACCTAAAAGAGAGAGTGGCTGAAAGGAGCAAACAAGTACCAAGGTCAGAGACAGCTGTTACACATAGAGATACCACTCACAGCAATCCTAGTCAGGAAATGATGCCCTCATCCAGGAGAGTTGAGACCTAAGGTCAAAAGGCATCCAACTTCCACTGCCAGGTGCCAAGACTTGCAAAGCACCAGGTCAGAGACAAGAGGGGCCCAGCTGTTGCCCACTCCCTTCAACCTCTGCACTGCCCTGAGTCAGGATAACAAGGGAAGGTCTGTCTCCAAACCAGCTGTGCGAGAAATCGGCCAATCCTTTCCAAGTTTAGAAAAGAACATTGTGCTCTTTGTGTCACTAAACTGTAAATTTTACGACCAGGCATCTTATATAAATGGCTAAAATGTTGCTTCAAAAGAATTTTAAAAGGGCACATTTCACTCTGTAATAACACTTTCTGTTCATACCTGAGAGGTCGTAGTTTTTAGCTTCTGGATTCCAATAACCAAGTGTTCCTTCCTCTGGGATACCTCTTCTTGCTTCTTCTTTAACAGATTCTTGAACAGTGATATTTGTCCTAGAAAACTCTTTGGTGTGGTATAGTTGTGTCTTCTCTCATTCTGGTAATACCTGATACTCATCTCATTCACACTGGTATGAACATGTGCCATGAAAAGACTAATGGAGTCTTTTTCCAGTGGCTGAAAATGTAAAAATAGCAATACAAAGGAAATTCTCTAAAGTTAAAAATGCAATTAAAAAGAAGAAAAATTAGTAAATTATCAAAGGCAGAATAAACTATAGTAGAATTCTAGGAGAGTTTACTCAGTCTTCAAGGGATAGCCACAGGATGAAAGATGACAGGGAAGTATTCAGCTTTAGCAACTCTTCAGGCCAAGTAGGTCAAAGGATTTTTATGTGCTCAACATACCAAACCTTTAAGCCAACATACAAAGCAAGCACTGCTTTTCAAAAATGAATTTTATTTACCAAGTGTACAAAACAGGAAAAGGAGAACTGAGATACAGTAGCCTGAGAAACATTTTTGATGTTGCTTTCAAACTAAACTTTTGCCAAAGGGAACCAACAACTCTGCAGTCACTAGGGGAAAAAAGGGGAGGTGAGGGTGCTGAGAAATACCCAACGTGTTAAGATCCCATAAAAAATACACTAAACAGCAAGGAATATAATTTCTGGGAGAAAAATGTCATGATGATTTCTATTCTCATTTGAACCAAACAACAGAAATCCTAAATAACTTGACTTTATATTTTGTTCCACATAACTCCTATTTAAATATTTATTGGAATAACCTCCCAACCCCCATACACTCCTTCCATTTTGTCCTCTATGACTTCTGAAGTAGTTAACTTTTTAATTTGTGAAGTCACATCTCCCTCATTTTAATGATTATTTATTGCAATCTGTACAAGATGAACCAGGTTCAATTAATCAAGGGAAGCCTAAAAATCAATTAATACGAATTAAATGAGCTACACCAACTCTTAGGAAAGTCACACATAATTTACCAAACTGTTGTCAATAATGTTCCGACATCTCTGGGAAAATTGCACACAAGTGGCTGGTGATGCAGTTAAATGTTTCAAACCCGCGCCATTAATATCACAAGCAGGGGTGTGAAAAGAGGCCGACCAGGCAGCAGCTGAACAGCATCTAAACACTGCACTTTCCAACATCAAGAAAAATCCCTGACTTTAAAAATATGTCCACACTGGATTATTCTGCATATTGAAAATCCTCAGCACTCCTAACTAAAATATTTTAAAGCAAAAGTTAAATATATGAATGTTCTGTGTGTCCAGTAGTGTATATTATCACAAGGTGGGCTTGAAAATATAAATTTAGAAGGAAGTTATATAAACTATTTAAATCATGTTCCCTTAGAGGGGGATTATTTTTAAAAGAGCCCTGCAGCAATATAACCCTGGCAGAAATCCACTCCTGCCCTGTCTCGTTTTAATGTGTGCACATATCTTTCCACAATATAGATAAATACTTCCCCAGCCAAGTGCAACCTCCTTACAGGGAAAGAAAAAAACAAGCACCCTGGCCTCCACCCAAGCATGATCCTTATGAGGAGGCTCCTCCGCTGCCCTGAAAGGTCCTTAACAACAGTTTCATTTGTAAATCTGAGATGGAAGAAGTGGTTTCCGGTAGAGCTGGAAGTGGCCCGAGACAACTTGTCTCAATGGGGCAAAATAACTATTGTTATCAGGCTTAACAAAATGGCACAGCATGGGAGACTTGCAGAGCCAGGGAGCAGCTGGTTGTAATTCACACTGTTTTTCAGAAAACTCTAATCGTTCCAGAACAGACCTCTTTGATGACTGGTCTTCCCTGCATTCTCAATTTGTCACTTTCTCTTATGATAAGGTCAGTAGTGACAGCACTTCCTGACATTAACAGCTGTGGCTTTTAAAAGGGTCATTGTAGAACTACTAATTGCAGTAATTTCATTAGCATAAATTATTTATTCTGCCATTCATTTATCTCCAGTTCTCTTTTGGGGTGGGGGCAGCAGGGAGGCAGGGCTGCTGTGATGGCAACGCAATGCTGCATTTTTCACTTTTAAAGATGCCAATGAAAAACATCACTCCTGCTACATTTGGCCCCTTAATGAAAACCAGTTGATCCCATTCTGTAGTCATTTAGCAGCCAAACGTGCAGTAGACAAAAATAAAAATAAGCGAAGTGCCAATATCAAATGGTTATCAATTCAAGGTTTCCCCACTCAGATGCTTTGGAAACAATGGTGTGCCCAGGGCATATACAGAAAAGCAAAGATGAAATTCCTTTTTCTTCATGGGAAGACAAAGTGTTTAATTTTCACTCTCTCAGCTGGCTCACTGTAAACACCAAAACAAACAAATCTCTGCTGTTTGGTGTGACAGTTCTTGGGTGGCAGCAGTGGCCACACCAAGCACCCTGTCACCTGACTCCGAAAGTAAGCGCCCAGGATGACAGCAAAATGATGAATGAAACACCAATATTGAGAGGCCAGCACTAAATCAAGCATCTTCAGTGTGACTTGGGATTTTATACCTTCTCAGGACCAGCAAAGATGACTATCCTGGCCTGTAATTTTAAACTGCCTAAGAGCATTGCTGTCAAAGTAGGGAAGGAGGAAGGGCAAGAGAGGACACAGAGAAACAAAAAACTTTCTAAGTTTAATTTGGAATAATTTTCATATGTAATGCCCTATACCTACAGCCCATTGAGTTGTTGTTTTTTTTGGTTAATTTTTATAGTGTTAGAGATATAAATGATAGAGAAAATCCTGCACATATTTAATATCTATGTTCATTTTTCATACTTTCAAACTACAGTCATAATCTATTTGTAACTTTTAGCTCCTTTGGGGGCTTGTAAAAGTAGGCAATAGACAATTAATACTGTGGTTGGAGGGTTGTTTTAATAATAAAGGAAATGTCATAATGTTCAAAATGAGCAATATTAGCATTTAAGCACCTCTCCTAGTCCTCTCATAGCGCTCATTTACTCTAAGAGAAATTCCAGGAGGTAGTCAGGAATGCAGGGTTTGAATCTTAGGACTTGTATAAAATTTCCAGTGCTGTAAAGTCAGACAAGTTACTGCATTCCCTGCACTTTCTTCTGCCACAAAACCTAAAAACCTAAGATCTTTCCTTTTGACTTTTTTTTTTTTTTTTTTTTTTGGAAAAAAAAAAAAAAAAAAAAAGTACACCAGTAGTAAAGAGAAGGGTTAAGACTGTAGCTCCCTGTCAGAGCCTCTTGGGTCTCTACCTTGGGTATGACCTTGTGCTCACCATGGCCTCTGACACCTCAACTGTATGAGAGAAACCACTGATACCACCTTAGAAGGCTGGTATTTGAGGTGATAAGCAATGTAAATTTGGCGAGTTTGCTTCTGCCATTGGTGGAGGTATTAAGAGCAAGGGTCACCCCAGGTCAATCACCCCCACCTCACATTACAACCAGAGGGCTAAAAGTGATACCCAAACTGGTACTTTGTTTCTGTTTGTTAGTGTAGCAAGGGGACTTTGCTGTTAGTTTATGGCTTTCTTTTCTTTTGGCTCTAATTTTAGAGTCCAGGTCAAAGGCAAGAAAAAGCGCAGCATAATCTAACAGCCTTTCAGATGAATTTTCTGAAAGAATAAAAAGCAGGAAGCATTGAAAGGGGTTTGTCAGTGGTTCTCTGATAAAACATTAAAAAGAAGGGAGGCCCGACAGGTAGCATCCTCTAGTCCTGAAGGCGCAGGGGTGTGCAGGCCAGCTGCACACCACTGGGGATAGCTGGCTCTGCCAGCGGGGCTCCCTCCCTTCTACCCCTAGCCAGAGGAGAGCAAGGGTAGAGAATACCCCGGGGTAAGCCCCCCCAAGTTTGGAGAGCCCAGGAGGGGGGAATGGATGGGGTTGTAGCCCCATCCACCAATGGATGGTTGTTGCATTGCACGGGCAGCCATGTGCAGCCCAGATCGACTAAGGCATTTGTCCCCAGACCCAGCCTAAGGGGGGATTGGGATGGCACATGTATGGACATCTGGGCCCCACCCCCACGCAGGGAGGTACTGGTGTGTGTGGAGGGGGCAGGAGGTGGGAGTGTGCCCCCTCCATCTCATCACTCTCCAGCTAATCTTCAAGAGGAACAAGAACATATATAACACAAACCCCATCGTAAAACGGGTGAGGGACCAGGTAAAAATCCAGCCCACAAGCCTGAGCTGAACACAGCAGATGGACAATTAAAAGAACCAATCCAGGCCAGAAAGGAGAAACATCTATAGAAACACAATATGAAGCCCACCTATGCTCTCGCTGGGTCTGGAAGACCCAAGATCTCATTTTGGAGCTGCCTTCTGGGAGAGCAAGGCCCCCCTCCCCCACTTTACAGGAGAGGAGAGGAAAGCCAAAGACTGGGGGAATTGACCCTACAGCAAAGCTGCAAACTGAGGCAGAGGAGGTCATCTACAATGGCCAATCACAATTGCCTGTATCCACAGAGAAATTTCTTCACCAGCAATGGCTGGGGGTGAGACCCCCTAAACCTGATGCCAGAACCATAAGGTAAAGCAGCAAAACAACAAAGATGGGGTTGGAGATGACAGCCTGAAACAAGAAAGCATGAAAAGACTACAAATAAAAACAGACTGGCTGCCCAACGGAAACTTAACGCTGAAATCTTACCATCAAGGCTCACCTGGTTCCGAGAACATAGTACTTCAGTACCCAAAGAAAGAACACTACCCACAGGAAAGAAAGAGACTGATGGACTTAACACAGACTAACAAACAACAAAGAGTGGGGTGTGAAACAATGTAGGGAGCACCTGAGGGAGGGAGGTGGGGGAGATATCCCAAAAACCATTTAATGAGTTTGTGATTTAAAGAATTAAAAATCAAGCAGGGCATGATGCATGCCTGTAGGTGGCAACTTAGGAAGCCAGGGCTGGAGCCAGGGATCGCAGTTTGAGTCCTGCTGGGGGCACGTAGGAAGACCTAGTGCCCCAAAAAATAGATGGGCGTGGGGGCCGTGCCTGTAATCCCAGCTACCTGGGAAGCTGAGGCTGGGGACTGCTTGAGTCTGTGGTACCCCGGGCAATGTGAGCCTGTGGTCCCTGGGCAAAAAAGTGAGACCTAGTCTCAAAAAAAAAAAAAAAAAAAATTAGACATTAAAAAAAGAAGTAATCAAGACCAGGAAGAGTCTGAAGTAGTACAGAAAGCAGCTTCCCCTCAGGAGCAAGCCAATAAGGAGTCAAGATGAGTGGCTGGTTCTGGTGAGGCCAAATATGTGTACAAAAACCCTGAACCAATCCTGGAGGTCTTGATGGCTCCATTTGACTTAGATAACTTTGCAGCTTAACTCTATGCTGGGTTCCTGAGTAGCTATAAAAAATGGACCCACATTCAATGCAGAAAGGATTCCCAAGTTTATATAACTGCGAAAAACTCTGGAAAGCAGCCTATGTTTTGCCATTCTATTCTAATTGTAATTAACATGCCCAGAGTGAGAAATGATGGACACCATATTTGTGCGCATCCTTCATTCTGAAGAATAAAGGATATTAACTACCCATGCCTTTTCTTACCTATGTGAATGCATACTGGGGTCACATGAGATTTAGACAGATTCAAGATAAATTTGACTGCATTTGTCTTGCTCTTTAAAGTTGCTTCAACATTCCCCAGAAAGAGAATATCTCCCAAATTAACAGAATTTCTATTTCACACCATTGTCATCTACTTTGCTATTCATACTAAACAATCTTAACTCTCATTTCAAAGAAAGAATTGTGCTGGAGGAAAAAAAAAAAACCCAATTGACAGAAGTACTGCCAATCTGATAAAACACTGTTTCCGCTTTTCATTCTTGGCATACGATTTTTTTTTCTCTTACATCATTGCATAGTCCAAAATCCTCCCACCCCTATAATCATCCATAAACATCTTGGTCATTTGTGTCCATTCCTCCCCTGATTTTGCCCTTTCTCCCTTCCTGTATGCTTCAGTTCTGCTATCAGTTTGTTAATTTTAACTTTTTCTTGTCCTTTTGTTTATCTACCCTATATCCCACATATAAGTGAGACCATCTGGTATTTATCTTTTTCTTTCTGGCCTAATTCAGATAGCATTCCATGATTCCTGCTAGCTCCACCCATATTTGGCGTAACTTTTTTTTTTTTTTTTTTTGGAGACTAGGTCTCACAATTTTTGCCTGTCGAACTGCAAGCTCACATTGCCCAGGGTACCACAAACTCAAGCAACCCCCGCAACCTCAGTTTCTCAGGTAGCTGGGATTACAAGCATGTGCCACCACGCCCAGCTACAGTTTTTTGGAACTAGGTCTCACTATGTGCCCCCAGCCAGACTCGAACTGCAATCCCTGGCCCCAGCTGGCCATGGCTTCCTAGGCTGCCGCTTACAGGCATGCCCGGCCTTGGCATAACATTTTTTAAACAATTGACTGACTGACCATGCAAGAAATGTCTTTAAATAGAGCAGCTATATAGCTTTCCTTGTTGAGAGGACATTTTTCATGAATGGGTTTAAGATATGGTAGCAAAGTATGTTATTCCTATGTTACCAAGCCCTGCAACAAATTTCTTCCAAGTCCCGTGACATCAAAAGGACAGGTAAGTTCATCTTTCCAGTTGACCAACATGCCTGCAAAGCATGGGCTTCTCTGTCTTGCTCAGCTCTTTATGTTGAATATGCTTTTCATTGCAAATCTCATACCTCAAGAGCCACTTTTCAATTTTCCTTCAGCATTTTCTCCTTTCATCAAGTCCTGCTGTTATATCTGTCTATTTTGACTTGCGGAACAGAAATACTTGTAATAACCCTCTCCCAATTTTTTCTTGAATGTTCCTTACTGGGATGTACACACTTCTCTTAAGGCCTCCTCCCCGTGTGCTTCTTCAGCATTTGTAACTGCACTCCCAGGATCCTTGAAGGACCTTTTCTTCTCCCTTTCCTCGCTGTGCATCTTCCATCTCCCTTTTCAAATCTCCTATGAGGAGAAGTGTGTGTCGACACAAAATCTCTGGTAAATACCCAGTGAAATACTAAAGTGTCAAATTATTTTGGTCATTATGTCAGCTATCATTTTGTTTAATACCAGGTAAAAGGAAAGGAGTAAAAACGTTTACTTAGACACACCCCTGGATGCTGAGTGTGTACTGACTGAAACTGCATGTCAACTCACATTTTAAAATTGCTTGCCTTTAATGAATCCTTTCTCTGTGGCTAAAGGGGGGTCACCTTGTGTAAGCACCTCACACTTAGCAAATGAGGTCAATAATTAAGAAGTGCCTAAATTATGCTGATAACTTTCAGTCCTAATGGTGGAAATTAAAACTCAGAAAGTGATCAAATTAGTGCTCATTCAAAAAATTTAAAAGCTATTTTTGACCTCTACAGAAAAGGCACCACACATTTTTAAAAAGAACACAGACATGTTAGACTCTAAATTATAATTACTGCTCCTGGGTAACAAATTAGGAAGGTGGGAAAGTGAAATAAGCACACTGCACTGAAATGAAATCATCTGGCTAATTTGTTTCCAGGCATAATTCAGCTCCATAGAAATGGCAAAGTGCTGTTTAAATTCCTATTTAGCACTCAGCATCCTATAGGAGGCGTTATGACACCGCCAGATGAAGCTGAGGGCCTGAAGAGCGCCCCTGGACTAGCACGTTGCAAGTCCTGCCTCATCCAGCAGATGTCAATGGTCACTGGCACGTCAGAGCTGCAGCAGCAACCATTTCCAAAGTGGTTCCTACTTTCACAAGAAAAAGTCTGCCCAAAGCAGCAAAGGCAAGAATTTTAAAAGCACTGGGTTGAACACACATAAACCATGCCTCTAGCTCTGGTTTCTTTCCATTTGAGAAAGTAACACTAGGAAATAAAATACACTGGTCCTTACTGCTTACTTACAAAACCAGCTGATAAAATAAACTGGGTAAAACAGACACATAGACTATCAAAATACACATATACTCTTCCCTCTGACCCCTCTGATAAAACCCAACCCCTATTGCAATTACTGTAAGACAAAATAAAGTCCTATGTAACTGCAGCAATACAGTGAACCATTTGAGATATTTGCTAATTGTGACTATTACTTGTTATATTTAATGGCTTTCCAGATTTTAAAGCATAAACAGACTGAACCTACTGTTAGTGTTGATCTCTCTTAAAAAACAGGGTTGTTTGGTTTCTTCAGGGAGACAAGGAAAGGTGAAAGCAATGTTTACAACAGGCTTTAATCACTCCTGCCAAAGTCTATCACTTTCCCCATTGGTTCATCACAACAAATTTATGCATACTGCCCTCAATGTAAGACATGCTCTGCAGGGCTCCCTGACAGTGAAAAATCACTTGAGAAAATAGGTTCAGAAATTAAGATTATTCACTATTTTTCCAGAAAACTAGTTTCCACTGTTGTTCTTATAAGGTACAGGTGAGTATATCCAATGTAAGGGGGTGAGTAAAAAGAGAAGCAAAGAAAGCACTTTCTGGATGTGGAAAAAGCAGTGAAATAGTGGTGATCATTTTTTTCATTTATTTATAGAATGTTTTAAGTGTGAGCAGGCAGGGAAGGAGAGGTGAGGTATCTGAATATTATAAAAATTCTATTGTCGCTGGGCATGGTGGCTCGTGCCTGTAAGCTTCAGCCTATGAAGCGGCTGGGGCTAGGAATCACGGTTTGAGTCCCGCCTGGGACACGTAGCTAGATCTAGTGCCAAAAAAAAAAACAGTTGGGCGTGGTGGTGCACGCCTGTAATCCCAGCTACCTGGGAAGCTGAGGATGGGAATTGCTTGAGTCTGTGGTACCCCGGGCAACGAGAGCCTGGGGTTCCAAGGGCATAAATAGCGAGACCTAGTCTCAAAAAAAAAGTGCTATTGTCTATGTACTTTAGATACAGGTTGACATTGCTTTACTGGCAACCCAGCATTAAGTGATCAGATTAATAGTTGATGTAGGTAAACACATTTTATGTAATAAAGTTATAGATATATAAAATAAATGAAAAAATAAGAAAAAGCTTTAGTTGCATACAAATAATTAAATATGGACCTATGCCTAAATTTCTAACCACTGGGCCACCAAAAGATTGAACAAAAAAATTAAAGGTCTGCTTTAGAAGAATGGCTCGTATGTCTTTGGCTACAGCAAGCTTTTCCTGCTGCTGATTAACTTGCAACTGGAAACACATCATTCCTTACATTTCCCAAATCTATTTTTGACTCAAACTATCATTTGGATTTCTGTTCTATGCTAGGTAACTTTTTCCTTATCACTGAGTGGAATCAGAAGATAAATCTCTAAAAAAAACATTCATAATCACCACCCTGCCTAACTAATCAGAAAGGCACTAATATAAAGTTCCAGTTGACAAAATCCTAGCTGCACATTTACTTCCATTCTTCCTTTGAATCTGAAAACTTGGGATTTTTGTTGTTTCATGCAACCATTTAATATAATGGGAGGTGTTAATTTCACTGTGATTAAATGACAAACACAGCTTATAAAATAAAATTATAAAACAAAGAAACATATACTATTTGACTTAGTGATTGCCCAATAACTGATTTTTCATCTCTCAATAATATAATGAGAAAATCACAACAATTGCCTTACTTTATTAAGATAAGTTATTGTATGGCTATGGATGGCTACAGTTTCATTTGGGTTTTCAGTTGTATATTTAGAGATTTATATCCACTAAGCATGATATGGTTCAAGATACCAATGATTCTGATCTTTTTGCAAGCACCTGCATGAGTGAGAACATGTTCACATGCTGTGCGATTGTGTGTGCACACATGCATTTCTCAGCCTGCATGTGTGTGCGTGCAAAAAAGATCAGCCATTCCATATAATGAAAATTCACCAAGATACTCGTTACCTTAAACAAGGACACGTTTCTGACAAGAGGCATATTTTTGAAATTGCTTATTTACTCAGGGTGTGTGAGAGAGACTGATTGATTCAGAGACTGACCAGCATACCTCAATCCCCTCGGTTTCCTCAATGAACCTCCTGCTGACTGAGACTAGAGCCTCCTGTGGCCACGCATGAAACCAGTCAATAGCCGTGCAGTTAACTATGGCTGGGAACTTCCGAGCTCTAACTCTCAGCGTGTGGCCAACTGGAGAGAAACACAAAATGATCTGTGGAGACATGGGGGCAGGGCAGAAACAGGGGGGTGATGAGTGAGCAAAGAATTACATTGCAACCCTAGACAATGAAAGAAAGGAGCACGGCCAACCGTGACATTCAACTATCCTGAAGCACCACAGAGTAGAAAGCAACATTAACCTCCTTTCTAATAAAAGTAGAAGCCCATGTGCCAAGTGGTCAGACATACAGAAACACTGCCGGTGCTTTCCCTAATATTTTTCATGAAAAATCTCATTCCTTCCCATTATGAAAGCTGTATTTTAACAATAAAAAATAAAAATAAAAAATCACCATGATAATCATACCAAATACATTCATCTTGCTTACTTCCATTTCATAATTATTCAGTTTCAATAAGTGTATTATGCAACAAACTTAGAAAAATATTTTATCATATTTGTATGTCTACTTTACCATTAAAAAATCAGATATTTGTATTCATCATTCTTTTAGATCAGTAGAAAATTTCATCTTAAGCATGTTTTCGGTGAGAAATTTGTTCAGTTTCTGATGTAAATCTAGAGTAAGAACAGTTTAATGGGTTAAGAGCTCATTTAAATATGAATATGTCTCCATACTCTCTTTAAGGACACAGAGGCCCCCTGTCAGCGGTGCTGGGGTGGGATGGGGGTGGTGTGGGGGGCAATAGGTCCACGAGCAGAGCAGGACCTCAGGATTCCAGCAGTTCTGTGTGTCCCCTGTGGACCTCTGAGCTTCACAGGGTTATTGGAAGAGAGACCCTGGGTAATGTGCTACCGCGGAGGAGGCATTTTAGGGGTGCGCCTTATATTTCCTACCCCCCACTGCCAAGTTCCTGTGGATTCAAAACACTGGAGAAGTAATGCCAGCTGAGTGAAGGTCTGAGAATTCCAGTCTTGGTTTCCACTTTTCTAGAAACCCTAAAACATGATTATACAAAGCACAACTTTGCAGTTTCAAGTGTCTAACACCTTGCAATCAGGCAATAACATTTTCCAAAGCACGTTTTTGCTATGGCAAGAAATTCACATCATAAACATCCCTGTAATATGAACCAACATATCCCATCTAACATTTATGTTAATTTTATACACTATGAGTCTTCAACAACTTAAGAGAGGTAAATCCAAAGATCCAAAATTAACTAATGATCCATAAGCTGACCAATCATTTATTCACTGTATTCAAAATTCTAGTTACCAGCTGAATAATTGCTCTGACATTGCATATGCTAAGTTAAAGAGCCTTAACCACTATGCATAATTCTCACTGAGATCTCATTATTTAGGTTTCTCTTATCTATCTTCTCCCCATACTAGAATATTTCTCCTTTCTGTCCATAAGGTGGTTTTCCACACCCACCTGCTCTGCCACTGGTGACAATTTTTAAAAATTCATTCACAGATACTTGTAGAAAAGGTAGGTGCAAAAAGTACCCTTTATGTGAGATTCTAAGTCTTTCCATCCCTTCTACACTGTCTTTCTCAACTTGTGACTACACACTATCAAGAGTTTTAAGAACGTGTTAGAAAACAATGTATCTGAATCATAATGTGGTTAGCCTCAAGAAAAAAATACTTTCTCTGAATCAATTTAATGGCATTCCTTCACTTTTCTTTGAAAGATAACACAGATTTTTCACTTGAAGAAGTATTTTTTTCTATTCTTTTATAGTTGGAAACATGTTTTCCTATTATTTATGACTTTAAATGAATGAAATTCCACATGGAGGGAGGATGGCAGGAGCCCAGAGGTTCTCAAAAGACTGTCAGGGGTCTTCTTAAAACCAAACTTACAAGCTCACCCCAGCCTGAAGGAATCAGATGAGGCAGGACTTAGCGACCTTTAAGTCCCACAGCCTCTACAGGTGATTCCTATACCCAACACAAAGATCTAATGATTCTGTATTTTTTATGGAAATACTGAAAATATTTACACTTCAGAGTTTTGCAAATGGTGACATACTCATAGAATATATGTATCTACAGACTGGAACAAAAAATTTAGAGAATTTTTAGATAAAAAAGGTACTCATTGAAAGCCAAAGTTCTATCATCTAAAATAGTGGGCACTAGAAAAACATATCAGCTTGTTACTTCCTAAGAAGGTATAAACCACTAACATATAGTCTTGGGGAGCACTATTATTGACTGCTCAAGTCACTGCTCAATAAATTTCCAGTTTTGTTAAAACCCAGTGCAGATGTTCTTCTGCATTGATAGTAGTCTTGTATGAGATACACACACAAACAATTATGTACCTTACATTATCTTGATCCACTCATCCATTAACAATCACTTTGGTTGTTTTCATACTTTGGCAACTGTGAATAATGTTACTATGAATAGGGGAGTGCAGACATCTCATTTGATATAATGGTTTTCTTTGGATATATATAATCAGAAGTGGGATTGCTAGACCACTTGATATTATTCTTAACTTCTTGAAAAACTCTATATTGCTTTCCAGAGAGTCTGCACCACTGCCTATTTCCAACAACAATGTACAAGGCTTCCCTTTTCTCTACATCCTTGTCAGTTTTTTTCATTTTGTTTTTTTAAATAACAGTCATTCTAACAAGCATGAGCTAATGTCTCACTGCAGTTCTGATTTGCATAACCCCAATTATTAGTTAAGTTAAGCATCTTTTCATGTACCTGTTGACCATTTGTATGTTTTCTTTGGAAATATGTTATATTCAGGTCTTTGCCCACTATCCATTGGGCCATTTTGTTATTTTTGCTATTGAACTGTATAAGGTCCTTATATAAATTGAATATTAACCTCCTACTGGACATGTGATTTACAAAAATCTTTCATTCTAAAAGATGCCTTTTCATTTGTTAGTTTACATTTCTGAGCAATGTTTAGTTTGATGTAGTCCCACTTGTTTGGCTTTCTTTTTATTACTGTCTTGCTTTTGGAGTTAAATTCAAAACAGCATTAGCAAAATAGAAATTAAGGTGTTTACCTCGTTGTTTTCTTTGGTAGTTTTTATAGTTTCCAAGTCTTAGATTTAAGTTCACTTAGTTATCTTTGCTATGATCTAATTTCATAGTTTTTCACCTAACTTTCCCAAAACCATTTTTTTGAGGATACTGTCCTTCCTTCCTTTGCCCCACAGTATATTGTAGGTTGCACTGTAAAAAATTAATTATATGTATGTAAGTTTATTTCCATTGATCTATGTGTCTATCATTATGCCAATACCATACTGTTCTGGTTATTATATCTTTGTAACATAGTTTAAAATTAGGGCTACCTGAGCTCTTAGCACAAATGGTAGGTATAAGCATCATGAATCTGATATGATTTTTCCATACATAGGACAAAGTGTTCAAATATATAAGGTGAATAATGCATATACACCCCCATTGCTATATGAACAAAATAGGAGAATTCAGATGTTGACATATGCCAGAAATCACATCTTTCAGACACTGAATTTTAACCAATTCTGTGCTAAACAAAATAAAGAAAGACTGCTTTTATTGATGTGATTGCAATGAGGTCAGCTGAATCCCATCATGAAAATACTGCCAAAATGCCCCCCCCAAATCTTCCAAGCATGTGTGTGTATGTATGTGTGCAATCAATACAAAAATAAAATTTAAAAATAAACAACAATATATAAAAATACACTCAGAACACCTTACTAAAATAAATCTTCCAAGGAAGGGTAAATTCAAGTTCCCAGAAAGATAAAACTGGAATTATAACAAAATTACAATATCTTCTCAATACCTGAACTATGTATAGCAGAGTTCAATCTAAGACTTCCTTTCCTTGAAACATGCTTTGATGTGGGAAATTTAAGAAGAGCCACTCTGCTGAACAATTGTCAGCCATCCTATGTATTAAAACTCTCCCACAACAACTCCTGACAAATGCAATGACCAAATTGACTTAAGTTAGTTCCCAGCAGTAGACTGGGAAGAAAAGTCAGCTAAAAAAATTAAGTTAAAAATGCCTCAGGCAGCTGTGCTCTTTTCTAAAAGCAAATTCTCCCAAGTAAAAAGCAAACCCTGAAATCACTATCTATGTATTTCTTGCAGCTCTAACATTTGGATGTCAGGAACTTGCTTCGGAATCCTTACCATAGAATTTTCTGTTCTTTTTTTTTCCTTTTTGCCCCTACACAGGTGTTATGACTCATTTGCAATAACCCACTTTTCACTGTGCTACTTGTAATAGGTTTCTATTTCTTTTAGCTAAAATCCCACTGTAAGTACATATTTATATCAAATATGACTAACAGGACTCACCTCAGTCCGTTTCATCTTGTAATGGAGATCTGAACTGCTACCATCACTCCGTCTTCTGCATTATTTCCCAAGTTGACACTTTATTCTCAGAAAGAAGTAACTCTCCTATATAATAATTATTTCAGAAACTTCTAACCATAACTTATGCTTACATTTATCCTTAGAAGTCTCAGTATTTTTCAGGGATTGCTAAGAGTGCTACTGGGAGAATTCTCATAGGAACAGAAAATTTTGATGGTCTTAGTGTGTTGTTCTCATCTTCACATCTTTCTAAATCTTCCTCCTACCTGATAGCTTTTAAATTCAATTATTTTATATGGCACAACGATACCTACACAATCAGAACATTTTCATATTTACTTTTTTGGTAACACAGTGAAATCATTCCTATGACCTTTCACTTATGAATATTGGTCATTACAAATTTTTACAAGAGGCAGTATTTTATATTGGAGATTTAATTTTTTAATTTTCTTTTTATCAGTGAAGGGATTCTAGTCCAACAGAATCTATGTGTGGAATCCCAAAAGATGGCAAAGAGTGAATCCACTTCTGGGTTTTCTAGACATTATGAAGAACACTGATCTCAGAGCCCTGTTGGTCTCCAGCACCGACACAGACCACCCAGTACTTTCCAGGCCAGTCTCTAGCTCCATAACCTCATGTAATATTTTCAAAAAGAGAAATGAGGATGCCTATCTCCTAGGTAAGTCCACATTTAAACCAATGTCATGCTTTTGTTTATGATGTGTGTGGCTTTATTAAAAGGTAATCAGCATTTCTGTAGACTACATGGTAACCATATACAGCCCCAAGAATAAGTTCCACACACTGCTGCAAATACCTGACTCAAATGTAAGAAAAAATATTTTCAAATTGCAAAGTTTATTTCATTCGAAAGACCTGGCCTTTATTCTGGGATTAAGTCTTTTATTTTTGCTGTTAAGAATATCTTTTATAATACAAGGAGATAACTGCTTCACACTTCTGAAACATCCCCTTTTTTTCCTTAAAATCTTTATTGCCCTGCCGACTGTTATCTTAGGTACACTTAGTTTCTAATACACACAGTTGCAACTTTACCACTGTTTGGTGTGATCTGGGTTTGATGCTTGTCTCTCTAAAAATGGGATGGGCGCCTGTAGTGCAGGTGCTGACTCTCAGTCACTCTCACATATCCAAGGTCTAACACACATCACCCTGTTGTGTGCTAGACTTCAATAACTGCCTACTGAATGGAGAGATATGTACGTAAGTAGATGGTAGCTTAAACTTTTCTCATTGAGGCAATAGTGGTTTATAATGCTGTATATGATTAAGAGACATAAAATCTTACCCCTCACATATGCTACCATGTTACACCCACCACCAAGGTATCATAGTCTCTACCACAGTTCATTGTGCCCCTCCCCATTCTGTTACCCCCTTCCCTTCCTAGTCCTGTAGCATAAAGTCACATTTCTAGGGTTTGTCATAGGTTTGGCTTTATCTGTCCTGCAATTTTGTTTCTCCTTAGTTCACATAAAAGTGAAATCATGTGTAGCTTTTTAAAAAATCTGGGAAAAGTAAAATATTCCTATTTTTGTCTTTTTAGGTTTTTCTGTTTTAGAAAATTTAAGACAGTGAACCTCAGATAAACTGTTATAAATTTTAATCACTCTCTAAAATTATTTTTTTCTACTTATGTCAAATAATATAAAAAAATGTGAGCACAGAATCAAAGGCCCTGTATTCATAGATATGCTCCTGACAAGCAAACACATGGCTGGCAGAGACAAACAGAGCTTGAGGCCAGCCCTGGAAAAACCAAGCTTCAGCGTGCCTTTTATTCTCCATCTCTACCTGACACTCCATCAAGTGTCAGAGTAGGGGTCAGGAGGGAAAGAAGATACCTCTCACTGGTGAAGCCATCTTAGATGGTCATCCACAATGGAAGAAAAGGAGGCAGTGTCAATCGGCTGTAGTCTGAAAAGTCCCATGCAGGTATAAGGTTCGTGTCATCTTTTTGACTGGAATGTATTTGAACATTTTATACAAGACCATATAGCATGTATAGTACTTCTGTTGGTAGTAAGGCATTTGCTTTACACAATGTGTTAGTACATTCCTCTACTGCTTGGATGTAAATGTGCTGCACATTTCTGCTGAGACAGTCATGTTACCCAGATGAAATACTGAGTGAGTCAGGAGTGCATTACCCACCCTTTTCATTGTCAAACTCCAGACAGGAATTACTCTCTCCATCTAAGAAGAACAAAAAAGGCCTGAGGCCTGAGGGAAAATACTATAAAAATTTTTAAAAACACCCTGCAGGCTGAAAGGAAGATAATTACTCTGAACTTCATTTAACATCAAAAACTGAAGGAAACTCTCCAATGTTAAGTTGGGTCATAGTTCATCTGGGAAAGTAAAGGTACAAATTACTAAGTAAATGTGAAAATACAAGGGGATAAATCTCTATTCAATTCCAGATTATACTATTAAGCTATAATAAACAAAGCAGTGTGGTATTTATGTGGTCAAGAATTAACAAATTTATGGAACATAATAGAAATTCTAAAATAAAACTGCACATTTATGCATTTAAGATAGGCTTTGAGATAGGTGGCGTTTCAAATCAATGGTGAAAAGATTATATAAATAAAATAAATGGAGTTGGGACAATTTGGAGAGTGGGGGAAAGTGATCCTAACAGTTTAGAACAAATCATTACAAATACTATAATCTGGTTTAAAGGAAATTCAGACAATATTTTTATACTCATGAAGTATGGAAATGCTTCCTTAAAAAAGTTTTATACACAAACACATAAACAAAAATCCTGACATATTTTTAATTTATATAAACAGAACAATGTCATTGTAAGCAAAGTTAATAGACTCATGGTGACATTTGAGAAAAACTATCAACATGAAAAACAGATAAGGGATAAGGATAATATGGACATACGAACATCCTTAGGCACTGCCCTTATAAAGCAATAAAAATTGAAACAATAGGAAAATTGGCAAAGGGTATGAATGGATAAAGGTTGTATATCAACGATTATCTGGACCACAACACATTTGAGTTAAAATAAATCACTCTATATACCAAATTCTTAGAACTGCTAGATTTTTTTTTTTCTGGGAGGGAGTACTTATAATCAAAAGACAAAGAGTAAGGCAAAGTAAATAAGAGATGTGAAATAAATGATACAGTTCTGAATACATGCTTTGTGTGTACTTCTATACATATAAAAAAACAAGGAAATTTATCAATGTCATCTGTAGTAGTTATTTCTAGGCAATATACTTAAGCTTAACTTTTATTTTCTTCTTATGGTTTTGTGAGTTTAAATTCTCTACAATGAACATATGTTTCTTACATTTTTAGAACTGACTCTTTCCCTTACCTCCTAGAAACATAGGTATTATAATCTTGGGAGTTAGGGATGCTACATACATTATCAAGTGTTTTCTGTCCTGTGGCATTCAAAGGCCAAGAAGGAAGTCAAGAAAGTCAAGTTTTGGGGTTAACTAAAGTAAACAGGGGAAATATGAAAGGACTTTCTGCTCCAATTTCAAGATGTAAATTGCATAGGAAAAGATGCCGACATCCAAATGTGAGGGAGGGAAGGCATCTGGCATTTATTCATTGGCTTATTTCAGGCAATCCAAGGACACACATCTGATCATTAATGGGAACTTCTCTGTGGGATTCAGAGGTCACATTTTGCATACCAACAGGTTCTCACTGCCCTTGCATTCCAAATGGAAAGTGGCTTTGGGTGGTGAGCATGGGTAATGGGGTGGCAACTTCACATCATTTAGCTTGACCTGCCAGGTGTGCTTACCAACCCATGTAACACATTTAGCTTCCCAGGTTGCCCGGTTAGAAACATAGAAAGGAGGTATCAGCTCATCAAAATTTCAGTCTTTAGTTCATACTGGTGAATTTTATGATAGTCAAAGTGAAGAGCAAACCAGTATTCTTTCCAAAAAGCAAAATCAATCCCAAGGATCTGAGGGTAACATGTATCTTGGAAAGAAAGAAGCTGCTGTTTCCTAACTAATAAGTAACCCATTTTTATGCCATAGTAGCTCTCCCTTAGAGAAAGGGCTGACCACTAACATTTCTCAGGATACAGCAAATTAAGCTATGAAACATCAGGGGAGTTTGAGAAAGATATCCTAATCCTCCTCTTCAGCATTAAGTAACAACAGTACCAAATCAAAAAAGAAACCATTTACTTGAATAGCAAGGAGATGATTTTTCAATTAGTAATCCCATGGCAATGCAGGGGAAATAACCCACATAGAATTCCAAAATACATTCTAATTGTACTGTAGTAAATACCTAACATATCAGATGAATAAAAGGATTAGACAGTAATAGAGATGAATGAAAAACTTAGTTTTAGCAAAGACTATGTAAATACAGAATCAAAGAGAAAATATAAAGACTTAATACGAAAGTGTAAAACTTCTGTACTTCTATATATCCACAGGAATGCTAGTAAATTCAAGGAGATAAACTATATAATTACTTCAATCAAAGAGAAAATATAAAGACTTAACAATACGAAAGTGTAAAACTTCTGTACTCCTATATATCCACAGGAATGCTAGTAAATTCAAGGAGATAAACTATATAATTACTTCAATAAATGTTGGAAAGGAATTTTATAAGTGTATATTTCTTTGATGAGATATGTATCTTGAATCAAATGCCAATATAAGATTTAGTATTAGAAACATCTTTCAACAATGTAAAAATCAAAACAAAATTCCTACATTACCACCAACAATGCATTGTTTCTGTACTATTTACCAGTGCAATGAGGGTCCTCATTATTTACTGCAGATAAACAAAATGCTAGGCAAGAGAAATGTTACCTACAAATTATATGCTATCAATCAAGAGAGACATACTACAGCAGCTGGTTATAAAACTGAAAATGAGTAAGTATCCTATATGCCAATAATACATTAGAAAACTTTATGAAATATCCCTACTACAAAAGATTTCCTACCATAAAGATTAAATTCTTCCAATACAAACATTTAATATGATTTAAAAAAACAAAATAATGTTCAGAATTTGACAAAATGATTCTGACGTTTATTGAGACGAATAAAGATACAAGAACAACAAAGAAAAACTAGACAAGAAAGAGTAATTAGGAGCTGGATATTAAAATGCATAATAGAGCTTTAGCAATTCACACAGCACATGGCTGGGATCAGTAGCAGAGACCTGTAAAGAAAAGAGAACATTTGGAAAAGGACCCAACTAATATGGTTATTTGGCATAGGATAAAAGCGGTAATTTAAATCAGTGAGAAAAAAATACATGGTGTTGAGATTTAAAAAGTTTTCTCTTTGGGAAAAGTAAACTGAAACCTCTCAACTCACTCCTTACCACACCAAATAGTAAGTGTATTTTAGGTACAGTAAAGTTACAAACACAAATTATGAAAGTATACTAGCCTTGAGAGGATTAACAGACTACTACTCCAAAGTCCTTTTCCAATTTTATTCAAAAAGCCATATGACAAGATCAAATATTCACCTCCCCAGTTTTCCTGGTAAGGAGAAGGGGTCTATAACATACTATGTGCAGTAAGGTAACAGCTTAGGATTTGGAAGGAAACTTTGATTTCTTGATACAAAGAGCCCCCAAATCTTCTTTTTTTCCTGCCTGAATATAGACCCAACTGCATCCATCTTGTTACCACAGGCAGAAAACATCAGGATGAGCTCTGGCAGGAAAGAAACACTAGAAAGCATGGACTATATGGGTACTGCTGAGACTGTCTGGCTTTACCATTGCAGCATACTTGATGATACTTTCACAGGTCATCTCTTAAACGTTTTAACTGAACAATGACTGCCAATTGATGTTAGTGAAATTTTATAATTTTGGAGAGAAACTTCCCAAATTTTTAAGAAATCCAAATCCATAGAGAAATACTATGTGAGTTTTTCTTTAAAACTTTAAAGCTTAAACAAACAAGTGCCATATTAACAGCTAAAATATAAATGACATAAGAAAAATATTAGGACTCATTACTTAATATAAATGCAACTCTTGAATCTTCTGCAAAGTGATGTCTCCAAGAATGGATGGTGACACAGATTGTTGCTGATTGCTTTCCTTCACAAGAAAAACAACTATTCAAAAGCAAGACAGTGCTAAGAGAAGTTTGAAATCTAAAATTAAGATTCAGCAGAGTTCTATATGCTAACAATGACATTTCCAGAGAAACTTCATAAGAAGTTGAAACCATTTATATCAAAAACAATAAAAACAAAGGAATACATGAACTAAAGATGTGAAAGTTCTCCACACTGTGAACTACAAGACTATCTAAGATACAAATAAATGCAAAGGTGTCAGTGTTCATGAACTGAAAAAGTATCACTAAAATATAAATACTTCCAAAATTTATCTATCCAGATTCAATGGAATGCCTATCCAGATTCCAATGGAATTTCATAGAAAAGTAGAAAAAACTCTTCTAAAATTTGAGTAGAACCACAACAGACTCTGGATGGATAAAACAATACTGAGAAATAATAATACAGAAACCAGCATACTTCCTGCTATAAAGCTATAGTCATTTATATATTTTATATATAGTCATTTTATATAGTCATAGTTTCATTTTATATGCTATAAAGTTATAGTCATCAAACAGTATGACATAGGCAATAGACAAATATACCAGTGAAATAGAATTGAGTACTCAGAAATAAACCCACAAATATAGGATCAACTAGTATTTGACAAGGGAACCAAAAATACTCAATGGAGAAGAAAATGGTCTCTTCAATAAATGACAGTGGGATCATTGAAGGTAAAAGAGTGAAAATGGATGCTTAGATTAAACTGATCGCAAAAATTAAGTCAAATGGATTAAAATCATAAATATAAGACCTTAGAAGTCCTACACCTCCATACAAATGTAAAGTCCGTTTAAATATGAAGAATACAAAGGAAAAGAGCTCCTTGACATGATCTTGTTAACGAATATTTCAATCTTTAAATATGTATCTCAGGCACAGCAACAAACATCAAAAACAAGTGGGACTACATCAAATTTAAAAGTTTCTACACAGCAATAGAAACCTCTGAAAAAGGGAAAAGACAACTTATGGAATGGAAAAAATAATTATAAACCATACACTGATAAGTGGAAATAGACAAAACACATGAAGAACTCATACAGACCAAGAGGAATAAAGCCACCCAACTGAAAAATGCACAAAAGACCTGAACAGAAGAAGATACACAAAGGGCAAATAGGTACCTAACAAGTGCTTCACTTCAGTAATCATCAGAAAGATGCAAACGGGACCACAGTGAGATAATACTTCACCCCTGTTAGGAAGACCAATGTCAAAAAAACAAGAATAATAAATGCTGGTCTGTATGCATATTATTCATGAACTGTTCCTGGGATCATAATTTGGTGCTGACACTATAGGAAACTACAGATTCTTTTTAAAAAAAATTTTTTTTTAGATTCTTTTAAAAATTAAGAATAAAACTACCATATAAAAGTCAAATACTAATGGAAACAAAACACTATGCGATTTCTACACTCACACATACACATGGACATGGAAATAACTGAAGTGTTCATGGAGGAATAAAGTTCTGCCATATCTACTTCTCTATCTGTATTTATAGCTACACACACACCCTACACTATACTACACAAATAATGGAATATTATTCAGTCTTAAAAAGGAAACCTTGCATGTGTGACACACAGGTTTTGAAGGCATTAAGTCAAGTAAAATAAATCAGAGAAAGACAAATACTGTCTGATCTACTTCTATTTGGGATAAAAAGAAAAAAACCAAAACCAAAAATGCCAAACTTACAAAGAGATTAAACTCATGATTATCAGAGGTAGAGGGTAGGGGCAGGATTGGAGAAAAAGGTAAAAACTTCCAGTTATAAGGTAATTACTAGGGATGCAGTGTGCCACATGATGATTACAGCTGATACTATTTAATGGAAAGTTGTCAGTAAGTAAATCCTAAGAACTGGGAGGCATTCCCAGGGATACCAAAACCATATACCAGTATTGTAACAAATTTAAAGAATGAGAAAAAAATATCCTAAGAGTTCTAGTCACAAGGAGAAGTTTTTTTCTTTTCTTTTCATTATGTCTATATGAAAAGAGGAATATTAACTGAACCTACTGTAGTAATCATTTCACAATGATTTCACACATATATAAATCAAACATCATATTATATGCCTTAAGATTAAATACTGATATGTCAGCTTTTTCTTGATGGAAGCGGGAAAACACTTCAAAAATCTTGTTTAAAAGAATACATAGAACTTTGAAAAAACAGAACATATATACTTCAGGAAAAAAAGTAAACCCTTTACAACTTAGATTCAGAAGTTTTTCACTATCAATAGTGCTATCCTGTCAACTAAAGAACTGCCCAGATTCAAGAAGAGGGCAGGAGACGTATCTGTGAGTCATAAGAGCATCAAATAACTTGCAGACCTATTTTAAAACCATTGCAAGTTATTGCTATTAAGCTTGGCATCCCCACTGTAGGAACTTATCCTATTGAAGCAAGTACAGTTGTACGTAGAATATATAAAGTAGGTTCATTCTGGCACTGTTTATAATTATGGTTCTCAAATTTCAGCATGCCTCAAAATACCTGGAGAGCTTGTTAAAACAGATTGCTGGGCCCCACCCGAAGTTTGGTGTTTCTGATTCAAGAGGCTGAGATAGGACTGGAAAATCTGCATTTTTAACAAGTTTCTAGATGATGTTGATTCTGATGCTCTGAGGAACTGACCAACAATATTACTCTCTTCTACTGCTCTATTTGTTTTCCCATTTCATAAAGAAAATATGATCCAAATATATCACTATGGAACAGGAAGGACTCCCCAGTCTTGTTATAACCTAGTTAACAAATCCTTAGTCATATTTTTGATGGGAAGAAAACTGGGCAACTTGACCTCCCAAGTCCAGCTCAGAATTTCTCAGTAAGGTTAAGGTGAAATTTGAAATGGCTGAATGAAGGAGAATGCTACAGCTTATTCTCCAACCTCCACGCAGAGGTATCTTGCTAGTATCTCATCCCCTGTCCTGTGTACCCCAGGTTCTATAGCAGTCCCTGTTACTAACATAGCAGGCATGGAACACTACAGGAGTAGCTAAGTAGTGACTCTCATAGTAATTTATATCCTAGAAAACATGAATTTCCCATAACAGTTCATTTAAAATGGCTTCCTGCCATGAGTCTGGGATATTTCTTGCTTTTTAAAATAATGCTTGGCAACCTTTACTGTTGCTGTTCTTGGTTCTATCATATCCCCACATACTATACTAAAGTAGAGCAGTTTATGAGGAAGAATCTCAGGTTAATATGCCTCAGTACATCAGACTAATATTAATATGACTTAGTCACTTGCCCTGAAGTTCTGACAATGATTCAAAAGGAATTGTGAATTTCACTGCTTTCCTATTGATTTACAAACCCTTTTACAAACCTCATCCCAACTTACTTTCCCTGCCTGATCCATCTCATTCTCCCAGTAAGAACTCTGTTTTGGACCTCTGTGTTACAACGACCTTGGGTTTCTCCAGACATACAGTGTACAATTCACCCTTTCTCTTTTTTATAATTAGGTATGAACAGAGGTCACACCCAGTTCAACACAGTTCTTACAGAATTTGCTCAGTACAAAGCTTTGTAGGAACTAGCATCATGGGCAACTTTAGGAAGACACACTGTGGACATGGGCATAGAAACAAAATAAAGCAAATATCCTTCCAAAATACTGACTGAAATTTAAATTAATATAAATCATAATCATAGTTAGAATCATATTATGGTTTTCAGTTTCAACAGCAGGAGTTAAATAATATATAATATATATAATAATTATATACAATAATAATATATAATGTATATATTATATAATAATATATAATAATAATATATAATATATAAGTAAAACCAGACTT
Source organism: Uropsilus gracilis (assembly GCA_004024945.1). NCBI lineage: Eukaryota > Metazoa > Chordata > Mammalia > Eulipotyphla > Talpidae > Uropsilus > Uropsilus gracilis. The sequence continues at coordinate 25,596 of PVHY01013710.1, forward strand.
TCTTACTTTGAGTTGCAGTTGTACCCTGGCCAGAAAGAATTTCCAACAGTTTTCTCTTGAGTCCACCAGGCCCAGACTACGAACTTCATTACAAATCCCAGAAATTATCTTGTCCACATCTTCATCACTGAACAGACCTGGGATTTCTCCTGTCCCCAAAAGAATGAGGAGAGTTACTGAAAAAACCATCACAATTTAATTTAAATTTTAAATGTCAAAAAGGAGTACAAATAGGGAAAGAAGAACTGAAGCTCTCATTATATGCAGACGATATGATTCTTTATGGAGAGAATCCAAAAAAATCCACAGAAAAACTTCTTGAAACAGTAAACCAGTTCAGCAAAGTAGCTGGTTACAAAATCAACACACAGAAGACAGGCACTTTCCTATACACAAAAGTCAAGCAGCAGCAGAAGAAATTAAAAATAACATCCCATTTACCACCACACCAGAAAAAAAATACCCAGGGATAAATCTAACAAGACATGTGAAAGATCTATATAAAGAAAACTTCAAAACGCTGCTAAAAGAGATAGAAGAAGACATAAGGAAATGGAAAGATATTCCCTGCTCATGGATTAGAAGAATTAACATCATCAAAATGGCCATCCTACCAAAAGCAATCTACAGATTCAATACAATCCCTATAAAGATTCCAACAACATTCTTCAAAGATATAGAACAAAAATTACAGAAATTCACATGGAATAACAAAAGACCTCGAATATTAAAAAACCACCTGACCAGAAAAAGAGAATGGAGGAATTACTATTCCAGACTTCAAATTATACTACAAAGCCACAGTGATTAAAACAGCTTCGTACTGGTATAAAAACAGACAATTCGACCAATGGAACAGAACTGATGCCCCTGAAATAAAGCCATACATATATAGTCAACTAATCTGTGACAGAGGAGTGAAAAACTTTCATTGGAACAAGGACAGACTCTTCAATAAATTATGTTGGGAAAACTGGACCAAGACATGCAAAAAAAAATGAACCAAGATACTTCCCTCACACCATGTACAAAAACCAACTCAAAATGGATAAAAGACTTGGACATATGACCTGAAACCATAAAATACATAGAGGAAAACCTGGGCAAAACCCTTCACGAGTTACAATTCAGAAATCCATTTTGGTCACAACTATAGATGGCAAAAAAAAAAAAAAAAATGAAGGAAAACATAAACAGCTGGAACTACATCAAACTAAAAAGCTTCTTTACAGCAAGAGAAACAAAAGAAAAAACAAAGAATCCCAACCGAGTAGGAAAAAAATTTTGCCCTCCATACAAGTGATAAGGGTCTGATAACAAAGATACATAAAGAACTCACACAACTTCACAAAAACAAAGCAAAAAATCCAGTTAAAAGATGGGGAGAAGATCTAAAAAGATACTTCTCCAAAGAGGAGAAGTGGTCATCAGGCACATGAAAAACTGTTCAACATCATTAGCAGTAAGGGAAATACAAACCAAAACCACAATGAGATACCACCTTACACCACTAAGAATGGCCCACATCCAAAAACAGACAAGTGTTGGTGTGGATGTGGAGAAAAAGGAACACTTTTACACTGCTGGTGGGAATGTAAACTGGAAATCAGTGTGGAGGACCCTCAAACTAATGAAAATGGAACTACCATTTGACCCAGCAATTGTTCTTCTGGGAGACCTTAATGTGTGTACAAAGGGACACCTGTGCTCGGATGTTTATTGCAGCACTATTCATAATTGCAAGGACCTGGAAACAACCCAAATGCCCCAAGACAAATGACTGGATGAAAAAGATGTGGTATATATACACAATGGAATACTACGCATCAAATGAAAATGACAAATTTGATGATTTTTTGGTAACATGGATGTACCTAGAAGAAATCATACTGGCAGAAACAAGTCAGAAGGAAAAAGACAGAAACCAAATGGTTTCACTAATACATGGACAACCAAACAAAAGTACACTACTGCAGGAGGAGACCAGCTGGAGTGGCCAGGGAGGAGAGGTAGTAGGTGACCCCCAGGGATCAAAATGATGTGAGATATAGATAGATAGATAGATATAGATAGATAGATAGATAGATAGATAGATAGATAGATAGATAGATAGATAGATAGATAGATAGATAAGATAGATAAGATAGATAAGATAGATAGATAGATAGACAGATAGATGTTATTTTTTAAAAATAAAATTAAAATAAATGTATGAACTTAAAAAAATAAGTTTTAGATGTTACCCCTTCTTTTTTAGAGAATCACAAGTAAAATTTCTACTAAATTCCATGACAATGAAGTTTTTGTTACAATTTTAAACACATAACCCTATATAATTCCAGACAACCAAAAGAGATTATTCCCAATATGTGATGAATAAAAGAGATAAGTCTTTAAATTGGCAAGAAAAAAAATGGTAGTATCTTTCTATATATATAATTTTTTTTTTTTTTTTTGAGATTAGGTCTCGCTATTTTTGCCCGTGGAACCACAGGCTTTTACGTTGCCCAGGGTACCACAGACTCAAGCAATCCCCAGCCTCAGCTTCCCAGGTAGCTGGGATTACAGGCATGCACCACCACGCTGAGCTATTTTTGTGGGACTAGGTCTCACTGTGTTGCCCCGGGCAGAACTCGAACTACAATCCCCGCTCCGGGCAGAACTCGAACTACAATCCCCGCTCCCCGCCGCGGCTTCCTAGGCTGCCGCTGACAGGCACACACCACCGTGCCCGGCTCAATATATACTTCTGATTACCACAGCTTTCAGCTAATTTGGAGATTAGTTTCTTTTTATCAGTTTTGAGGTTAGAAAAATATAATTTGAATATTTAAAATTAAGTAAGGGTGGACTTAAACTTGGCAGGTGAAAGTACTCTAAACATTACTTCTCAAGTACTTGGGAAGTACAAAGGATCTATAAAATAATTTCTGCCAGTGTAAGAGTAAAAGCATTATCAATTACATTATCACTCATTCTAACATAGTATTCCTACAATTAATTTCCCCCGGCCACTAATCCCTAAAGTTAACATTACCATTATTATCAGTTCTAATTTCACTTTCCTCCCTATATCTAGATATGCTTTTTTAATGCTGGAAGTACAATAAATCAATTTCAGCTTAAATGATTAAGAGTTTGAAATAAAAAAATGCAATTCTTTTTTTTTTTTTTCCATTTACAGGCTATACTACACACTGAGGACAAGCTATGATGAACACACCCATGGAACTCATCCATGCAGGAATTACAATGATTCACTGAAGGCCCCTCCAGTACACCTCCCATCCAGAAGAAGACTAAGAAAGCAATACACCTCAAATTAGTTAGGTTTATAGGTTTCTCCCCAAAGACTGCCCCAGCAAACATCTCAAAGACAAATTATCTCTCTTTAAAGTTCACTGAAACTACAGATAATTTGTCACTGGGGAAGATCTTTCAAGAAATGTGTTGGTTTAATCACCTGATGCCAGCAAGTCATTAATCAGCACGAGAAAGCTCTCATCTAGAACCTGGGCATCTGTCAGGAGGAACACGGTGGGCATGTTCTTGGCTCCAGTTCTGATGTACAAATTGGCAAGATCTACCTGTAAGGAAAGGAGGCCATCATTCATGTTTTGTTAAAATGCTGACGTGATCACATCAGAAGCATGTGTGTGAGCACTGGGAAGAACTGAGGAAATATAATGTAAGAGCAGCATTTGATACTTTTCCTCTGCTCACATATTCTTTCCTGTCAGTGAGCCCGATATAGAAGCAAGCAGCATGACATCACCATTTCTGGCACATAATGATGAGCGTCATGACTGTAGTTTAATGGAGCATAGGGTTGGAAACAGGCTGCTGATACACAACTCCCTTCTCACAGAGTGAAGATGAATGCTAAGTGCTCTGACCAAGCAACACAGTGATTATTAGAACAACTGTCAATTTCATTGGAAACAGTTTTTGTTTGGGTTATTTTGTTTGGTTTGATCCTAGTGAAAGCATGTGATTTGGGTTTTGGTTTATAAAAACACTTGCCACAAACTCTAAGTACTATTTTGTAAGTATTATTGTGATTAAAGAGCAAAATTTTAAAAATGTGAAATCCTTGGATGTATTCACAATACCTTTTATTTTCATGTTCTTGTCCAAAGCAGAAGAAAACTATTTGCACTTGTAAAGGCAATCTCCTGCCCCTATCCTCATCCCCACAAAATGAGCACTGGTAGTGCTATCAGGTATGGTGACAAAGGGGAAAACCATTTTTAAATAGTCTATTTAAATATTTACATAATAGTTTATTTAGTAATAGAAATTTAAACATTTTCTAAGCCATGGGCAGGTGGATACTTATAAACCTATAAAAACTGTATAGAAATTTACTTATTTGGTCATGAAAGATAAACAGGTAAAGGCAGGTCACTTGTCTCAAGCACTTCCCTTGTCCCCCCAGCTGGGGGACAGTTAGAGCTGGAGAGGTCTTGCTCAAATCTGAGCGTCAGAGCACACAGGTTTACATTTTATTTGACAGACAGATGTGGGGGAAAGATTCCTTCTTCCTGTCACCTTTACATACCCGCAATTCCTGGATTCCAAAGGCTTCAGTGAGGGTGACCTGAAAAACCTCAAAGCCGCAGAGATAAGCGGCCAGCCGAGACAGGCTCTGTTTCCCGCTGCCGCCTACGCCGATCAGGAGTGCCTGGAGCTGCGGGGTCCTGAGGATCCGACTGATGCGACACCTGGAGAAGAAAGCCCTGGGGTATGCAGGTTGTTTCTTGGACAAATATTTCGATTTTAAGCCCCATTTTTACTTCAAACCTTTAGATTGTGTTCAGCTGTTCTTTCATTGGAGATGCTGCCTGCTCTTGCCCACACTCTGCTTGCCTTACACCATCCCCCCAGCTATTAGCGTCTTGGATTCTCTAGCTGCTGCCTCACTAGCCTCCATCAAAACTCAAAAGAGAAAATATATACATGGCTTTTGTCTAAGCTTCAAATATTTTTGAGAACAAGAAAGACCTCAATTCTACAGCAGTATCCATTACAAGGAGACCAAAGAATGTCACTGAGTCAGCCTTGCTGGTGGAATTTCTGTGTTAAGAATGGATTAGATTAGAACAAATACCTCATCTGTAATTTTCTTCATGAAGATTAAACATGCCTCTTTATAGTATTCTTACTTCCTTTCCACTAAAGCTTTCTCTGCGCCTCTAGTAGATTTATTGAGACTACTCAGAATCACAGAGTGAAGTTTCCAGAAAGGTCAATGAATCCTTTATTCTATTACCCAAGATATTTCTGAGTGCTTGAAATATTGATATTACTGCTACACTTCATAATTAGGAATGAATTGGTGCCATCGTGATCAACATAGGGTTTTGGCTGAAGATGTAATAATTACATTATAAATAAATATTAAGGAAAAAAAAGACCAAAAATAAACATGTTACTACTATCCAAATGCAGAAAACTGGACACCATCCAGCATACTTCAGGTTACTTTTAAAAAATGAACTGAAACACCTGGGCCAGAATAATCCATATTTGGATTTTTGTGAAAAAAAAAAAAAAAAAAATGCTTTTTTAAAAAGTGAAGTTGGGAGGTAAATTATACCAGAACCACTTCACTGAACAGTTCCTAAAAACTTTCAATAACTGAAAAACCAGGTCATTTTTACAAGCTTGGTCATTAACATGAATTTTACTTTATATGAGCATACAACAAAACCACCATAGGAAAGTTATAAAACTACCCTGACACAAGTGAAGCCTCAAGTTACGAAACACAGTTTTCATTTCTTGTTAATTCATGCTTTGAGGTTTTACCACATGAGATTCTCTAAGTGGCAAAGTCCATCTGCAACACTCAATGACAGGCTCTTAAATCCTTTCTAATGCTGAGCAATCCAGCGGCTAGCTCATCATCCCTAATCACAGACATAGCCTTCCTTTTGAGGCCACTGAGAACTATACCTTGAAGATTATATGGGAAAATGTTTTTTTTCTCAACACCAACAGGTTTCTTTCACCTGAGCCATGGCCTACACACATAGCCATTTTATACTAATACCAAAAACAGTGTTATTATGTATTCATCGAACACTAAAGGAACACAGTGTCCAACTAATTTCCTTTGCATAATCAGAGGATGAAAATTGCAAAGGGATCAACAAAACAATACTTCACATGCTTTTAACAACTGATAATGGGAAGGCTGGTAAAGTTTTTCTTAGACAACTGAGTTAAACATTTCAAAGACTACTCTTCTAAAAACCAAATTTTCTACAATTTTCCTCAGTTTGGATTTCCTTCCCTGCAAATTGATTTATTTTTAATCATTATTTCAATCTTTACCCAACTATCGCTTACTGGAAAGATCAGTATTACTCATTAAAATAAAAAGTCAATTATACTTCAAATTTATATACTAAAGTGTAAAACTCCAGCACCACAGAATATTACCTATCTTGGAAATAGGGTCATTGTAGAAATAATTGGTATCATACTGGAGCAGGGTGAGCCCCTTATTCAATATAACTGCTGTCATTATAAAAAAAAGGATTTGTTACAGACAACACGAAAGAAAACACCATATGAATACTGGCATGACACTACCATCTGATAAGAAAGAAGTAGAAGAGAGAATCCTGCAATAGATTTTTCCTAGCACCTTCAGAGGGAGCATGGCCCTTTAAGATCGTCCTTCCATTCTTCTTGCCCCTAAAACTATGAGACAATAAATACCTATTTTTCTAGACTACTGAGTTTGTGGTGTATTGTAACAGCATCTCTAGCAGAAAAATGCAGGCAGTGAGAAAGGATGGTGAGTAGGAAGCAAAATTGGACATAAAGATATATCAACTTCCCACATAGCAGCAGCAATGCTGAGGTACTGAGAGTATTCAAATTAGTTCATTCCCATGCTAAAATCTGTCCAATAGCTTCTCATCGCACTTGGAATAAAACTGAAACTTCTCACTCTGCTTATAAGAAAATGCTCTGCATAATTAAGGTCTGTTCCTGTTTCTCCATCTTTGTCAGAGATTATTCTCTTCACTTTTCTAATGCTGCAGTTATACTGATACTTCAACCTTTTTAAACATTCAGTCTTAAGGACATAAAATCTGCTCTCAGCCTAGAATGTTCTTTCTCTAGATCTTTCTATGTTCAGTTTATGTTCATCATTTAGATATCATCTTAAATGATACCTCCCCACAAAGATATCCAATCCTTCTTTGGGAATCTACATTTTTCATTTCTCTGAACCAACTTACTGAATTTCTGAGCATGACACCACTTTCTGAAACATTTTACCTATTTACTTATATCCTGATAAATGTCCATCTGCATTTATGAAAGTTAAAACAGAGAAGGAATTGACTGTCTTGTTTGCTACTGTATCCTCAGCACTTCTACTCTGATGGCAGGGGCACTAGAGAGGGTTGCACGGTCAGTGCACTGCACAAAGGTTGAGGAACTGAGAACCTTGTCAGCCAAGCTCATACCTAAGAGGGCCACAGTGAAATAATATGAAACTATAGCTGTGACAGCACTTTAGAAATTAATAAACTTAGGCAAGACATTGTTACGTTTGAAACAAATAATAGTTACTAGAGTTACCTGTAGTTTTATATTGTATGGCAAACAATAGATAAACTTTGAGCTCACAGAGTATTAAGTATGATCTATGGGAAGACAATAATTTTGGATTTGTAGTCATTTCCACTTTGTGAAAAATATGATTCACCAACTCACACATGCTGCATGGCATCTTCAAATAACACTAGGTGCATGGTAGCATTTAGTTCATTATAGTTGTCCAATGCCTCTGTAAGAATCATCTTCAGCACCTCCCAGTCTTTCACTGGCATATAGCATGGATCTTCCCCTCCATTAGCAAAATGGCAATAAATGAGAGGCTGCTGGAGCAGCACATGACTCTCTACACCCTGCAGGAGGAGGAAGAAAAAAATATAGTCATGCTGGTCATCCAGAATGACTCCTCTTGGATGTCTGTTGAGGCAGACGCTTACAGAGAATCCCATGAGTAGGTGAACGGAATATTCCCAGGTACAGATCCAGTATACACTGGAATCAACAATTGTCTCAGAAGCTAAGCAATGGCACAGTTCCCTCACCTCCTTACCTAACTTCCACCCCAAAACCAGTTGGTAACAAAGCAAATAGTGACTGCTGACATACATAAACTTACTTCAAAACATTTATAAGCCGTTTCCAGCAATTTTCTCTGAAATAAGTCACAATCCTTTGTGTCTATCAATTTGTCTCCATAAACACGAGAAGATTCATGAAGCCAGAGGCGTATTAGATCTTTTTGATCTTTTAAACATTCAGGAGAAGCAAATAAAATCCCCTATAAGGTAATGATGGGAAAAAAAATCCAGAAGTTGATGTTGCTGTGTTCATTTTCTCTGAACATTTTCTTAAACAATATATTGAAGTTAACAATTTATTCAGTTAAGGAACTATCTGGGAATTGGTGCCAATTGCATCTTCCCAAAGATTAAGCTTACAAAATAAAGACCAAAGAGTTAACATAAAAGTCATAGGATCATGGTTTAATTTAGCTTTATTTTATTTTTTTAATTCTCAAATCCTTTGATGTCACTTAGTCTAACACTTTCATTTCACAGGTGACACAAGGAAGTTGCCCGAATTCACACTCTATAGAGAGACCCAAGACCAGTTCCAAAAGATTTAACTCCCACTTGCACTCAACACAATGCCCTTCAGTATCTTGGTTCAGAAGGGCTCGCTCAATGAGGGAATCAGCTTCCCAGGACTCAAGAACACCTTGAGGGGTGCAATGGACTGAACAAGGACTCATGTGTGCAGGGCAGCGAGTGATTAGAAGGGGCAGTGGCATGGCAGATCTCCCAAGTCAAGTGCCTGGGGCCTTCTCTCTTCTTAGAGTCAGCTTTTAAATAACCCTTTAGAGCCCAATCTTTCAGGCAGGGGCTAGAAGTTTAAAGATGAAATGGGATGGTTCACATTCTCAGGAAACTGCTATCCAATGTGGTGGTATAATTCTAAGGTAGTTGCAAATTGATACAGAAAAGACAGTTATAAAAATATCAAGAAGCAAAAATGATCAAATATGAAGAAGTCCCAGGAAGTTTTCATGTTTAATTCATTTATAACCTTTCTCACAAAAGAACTGAAGGCATGAATAGTTTTACCTATAGGACAGATCACACTTGTTGGATATTTAAAACATTTTTTTAAATTCCACTTTTGGAGACCAGTGCAAACTGGTCCAGCCACTATAGAAGACCATGTGGAGGACCCTCAAATGTGGAATTACCATTTGACCTAGCAATCAACCCAGAGGACATGGAATCAACCCAGAGGGAATCAACTACTGGGAATCAACCCAGAGGACATGGAAACACTAATTCAAAAGGACACCTGCACATACATGTTTACTGCAGCTCTGTTTACAATTGCCAAGATTTGAAAACAAACCAAATGTCCCAAAACAGATGATTGGCAAAAAAAAAATGTGGTACATATACACAATGGAATACTACATATCAATCAAGGAAGATAAACACATGTCATTCGCAGCAACATGGATGGAACTAGAATGACCCACATTGGTAGAAATAAGCCAAAAAGAAAAACAGAAATACAGGATGGTCTCACTTATATGATGGATATAGGGAAAAACAAACAAATGAATAAGAAAAAAATAAAAACAACCAATGGGACTGAACAAGAGAGCGAGAGAGGAGGAGGGGGAAGAAGGCAGGGGAGGCGAAGGTCACAAAAGATCAGGATGGTTAACAGATGTTAGTGAAATGGGAAAGCCCCAGGGTACACAATAATGCAATAATATAATGTAAATGTAAATACACATATATATGCAAATTTAAAATAATTTAAATTAAATTAAAAAAAAAAAAGAACAACCATCACAGAGATAGTTGACATTCTCTGTGGATATCTCTTCTATTCTCCATTATAAATTCCCAGAAATAATAATCAGTACACCGGATTTGATACTGACCATTCCAGTGGTATTTGAAACTTTTAAATAATAATAATAATAATAATAATATTTAATAATATATTATTTTGCATGGTTATAATTTTGCAATTATGGTATTGTAATATGTATACCTATCTATGTAACTTCCTTTCTCCTCACAAAAATTTTTTTAAAGATCATTTAAAAAAATAAAATAAAATAAAATTTTAAAAAAATTCCACCTTTGGAATTTATTTTCTAAATCAAATAAACATTTTATCAGATAAAGAAATATTTCCAAACTAAAATAATCTAGAAATTTAAGAAATAAGAAATTCTTAAGAAATTTTTTAATGTATGTTTAAAAATTACATAAATGTTTTATAAAAAAATAAAACAAGTTATCTTTCTCATTCAGTGCAAGATAGAGGCACTCAACTATTTATACAGAATAAATCAAGTCTGGACATCTCCACTTGCATGTGCTGTTACATAGCTTAGAGGACACACTACTCTCCCTGATAAAACAGGAGTAATAAACCTGCCATGATTACTTCACAGAGAAGTTTTATACTGTGAAAGTATAAAAAACAGTAGTATAGTTCATTATGACCTGTAAATGAATGCCATATTGTTACTCTAATTATTCTTTCCACCCAAGATCTCTAATGTAGAACCTTCACGGTACCTGGAAGATGTTTGTTAGGTCTCTTAGATTAAAGAGGTAGTGGAATTTAATAGCTGTGGGTAAAAAATTCTGTGTCATCATTTGATGGAACGTGATTGTTGCCTGAATCAAACTGGGGCCACTCCTGAGAACAGATGGATCAAATGCTTGCTGCTGGAGATGGAAACTAAGGATCTGGCTATAGATGGTGGTCAGGGCATCCAAGGATGGAAAGTTGAATGCAAACACTGTGAAATGTCTCTGAAAAGAAAAATGAACACAACAATTGCATAAAGTAGTGATTATCAAGGTGCCAGTAGATTACAAAATAGGACTCTATTTTTTTCATCTCTTCCTATGTCTGTGCTAATATCATGCAATATTGCAGTGCCTTCATTGACTGACTTGGCCATAAAGACTTGACAGGAGAAAAAAACAAAACTTGATGGAGTAAATAAAATAAAGTAGGAAAGAGTGTACCACTCATTGTTAGTGTTTTCCAACAGATCTCTTCAACCTCTACCTTCACCTTGAACTCCCCCAGCATGCCGAACACATGTAGCACAGACATGTTGTCCAGTCACCATAGTCAAAGCTACACTAAAGTAGCTGATAGTCAACTCCCAGACACATGAGTGAGTCCAACCTACATCAGCAGAGTCAACTAGCTGTTCTAGTTCTACTCTACATACTGTTGTATGTGTGCTGTTGTTGGTAGTGACAGTTCTTATTAGAGAGCTATCTGCACATACAAAAATCTGCAAATCAATGTTTATTTGTTGATTTTAGCTGCCTAAACTTGGGGAAAAAAACAGAGACCTCCAATAGGTGAATAAACTGTGGTGCATCCATACAATGATTATTCAGTTATCAAAAGAAATGAGCTATCATACCATGAAAAGACATGAAAGATTCATAAAATGCACATTTTAACTAAGTTGAAGAAGCCAATTTGCAAATGCTACATGATTCCAACTATATGACACTCTGGAAAAAGAAAAACTATGAAGGCAGTGGAAAGATGAGTGGTTGCCAGGGACTCAGAGGGAAGAAGGGGTGGGTATGTGCTACAGATGGTATTTTCAGGATAGCAAAGTCATTTTGTATGGCACTTTAATGGTGAATTCTTATCATGCATTTCCCCAAACCCAAAGTCTTTTTGGAAGTTCGGGACTTTATTATGTTAATAATGTATTGGTATTGGCTTATCAATTATAATTAATGTACCAGAGTAATGTAATATGTCTACATATGCTGGTGCAGTGAAGTGGAGGAGTGAGGGACTATGTGGGAATTGTACTTTCAAGAACGATTTTTTTGTACGATTTTTTGGTAAGTCTGTAACTGATCTTTTACAAACTCTGTCCATTTCTCAGAAAGTTTACATGCTGAACCAAATGTCCAGTAGGAGTCCTAATTTGTAAAGGCACCAAGGAGCAATGTACAATGTTTGTGTTCAGGGGCTGTTTGGGAAAAGGCAGTTCTCAGCAGCCCACCTGTAATCTGGGATTGACTGTGAAACTTCCTGCCATCGGATTCATGCAGGCAACATACTGACAATTGTGGACTTCCTTAAGCATCACTTTCTGTCTATCATACCTGAGAGAGAGGGAGAGAGAGAAAAGAACCTGAAATCCAACAACTGGAGATGACAACCTAGCAAAAGTCATCAGTTCACAAAGGATTGCTTCTTTACAATCGCTCTGAGATGTTGAGGGACAGAAAAACTAAAGCTTAGAAAACTAAAGGCTCCATATCGCCTTTGATACCCAAATCAAGCTCAAGAGCAGAATCAATATGACTTCTTGCTGCTTATTGATTCTCACATAACTATTTCTGATGAGAAATACCCACAGCAAGACTGCCAGTTCTCACTGGAGTTAAGCAGAGATTGCAGGATGTAATACCCAGTATTATAAGCTAAGTATACCCCCCAGGGTAAGGTCAAGCTTTTCATCAGTAATTCAGCATGAGTTAACGTTTAAAGAAGACAGGATCTAGGCTGTTGATGTTTTCATGAACTTTTCAATTCTATTCTTCCAAGATACAAAGGGAAACTATTCTACTTAGGATGATGAAAAGTAGATACAGCACAAAACCCAAAGCTGTTATAGAAAATATTCTTCAAATGAAAGAATTGCAGTAATTCCATTTAAAATATTTATTAATAATAATAACCAGATTTCAGCAGAGAATGCAATATCAAGATTTGCTTACCAATGTCCATAATCAATATGCTGCCGAATAAGAGTGTGGGGCTGAACAGTGCCGTAGGGGTCCACTGCAGGCATGTTCATATCATCAATGAAATAAATCAATTTCTTATTTCCTCCTGGGCCATAGTTACGACCAGCCTTTTTCTCTAAAGGTTTCTCAAGAACTCCTGAAACAAAAATGTAATTCTAACCACCAATCACAGATAAAAGATAAACCTGTCCTTAGTTCTTTTTTTTCATTTTCTGTCAATTCACTCACTCTATAGCTTCAGGGATCACATCTTTGCAAGCCAGAGACTTGTTGATGGTCACTTTCCTTTTTGTCATGCTATCCTGCCAACCTCCCTCCTATCACCAGGGGACAGATGACCTATCCCTCTCTGGAGACTGCCTGCAGCTGTTAGCTCCTAGATAGTCCTGCTGCAATTCAGTGTACTTTCCTCTCCTCCTCAGCTACCCTGACACATGGTCTGGTCCCAGTGCAGTCTCAGCCTGACTCCCAGCCCTTTTTCTCTACCACCCTTGCAGAAGTCTACAAGGATTCACCTATACATCTCTTCTTTGGTCAGCAGAAAGCAGAAATACAAGGGGATACAGCAGGTAGACAATATCCTGGGCATATGTGAAGTTACATTTGGAAGTTAAATGTGATCAAGAGAAAAAAACCACTCCTGACCAAGTTACTGATATCAGCAAGGAAACATCTCATTCACCTCCGCTGATGCAGTTAAGAAAATAGTAACAGTACGTGCCTATTCACATCCTCTACTTCCCAGGTCCATTTGTAGCCCTTCTTGACACTTGAAATTGCACCTCTCCCTGCCCTCCCCCCTCCCCCCTCACCCCATGCATGGTACTCTTTTGATTATACTGATATATGTATTCAACGGTTGAAAATTAGTCTTATCATTCTTCTAAGATTTAACTAATGGCTCATGGCCTGTCATTTCATCAATACAGTCTTAATAAATTTCTTCTGAATCAATCCCTTACCTGTAAAAACCTGAGCCCTTTTCCTGATTAAAGGTAACTAAATGGTTTAGAGGGAAGCAGTCAACATGACCGATGGAGAGTCTTGCTGTTCTGAACAAGAATGACTTGAATAAAGCCATGAGTGATTAAAACTCTAAACCACAATATTTAAACAAAGCATATTACCAAACCAGTCACAAATAAAAATTTATCAGAAACCTAATCAAAATGTCTAAAGCCTAGAAAGTATAATCCTCCCTCTGGGCTACAAGTCTGAACAGTTTCTGAGCTTGTTTCTGAATGTAGACCAGAGAAACACTTACTTTGCAGAGCGGCAGAGGTTGTGTAATAGTTAAAAGGGACATGGGACACGATGTAATCCTCAGAGAGACCAGTCAGCGTGTCAGCAACAAAGACTGTTTTTCCCACCCCAGCATTTCCTACTAGCATTAGTGGCTGTCCTTTCTTCAGCAACAACTCTGTGAAGAATCTAAGACGAGTTGTCTCTGATGTGGGTACCAGAACTCTCTGGAGGAAGGTGGAGTGGAGGGGAAAATGAGAAGAAAGTCAGAGAGAGGGGCATGCCAACATTTTGTATCTGAACTTACACATTTACGTTAGAATTGAGATCCAAAGAAGCTTTAATTCAATCCATACCCAGTAGGAGAGATCCCACCTACTTTTATTTTTGATTTGACAGAGTTCAGATATCACAGTTTAAAGAGAGCAGTTGGTTAGTTCCATTAAAGCATCACAGCATAAGCAACAGATTTAACTTTTCCTGGGGCAGTTGCCAACCAGGCACACAAGCGAATACAGTGAACATTTAGGAAACTGTCACCACCCCTTAGACTGGCCAAACATCTGCAATCAGGTCACACAAAGGGAAATTGGTTGCCAAACCTTTGCCTAATCAATACACTGGTAAATGACTAGGGTACAACCATACTAGAGTTCAGCATGGCAAGAATCCGTTCAGGGCAAAATTGAAGCTCTAATTTTTGACCAAAGTACATTTGAAAGATATTATGCATTGTTTTGTTAAGAAAATGTGTACTTATTGGTTACATATTCACCTACTCTATTTCTTCCAGGAAGAATTTGAGGTAGTTTACAGAAACAAAATTAAAAGAAGTTTAAATAGAAATCAAACTAGGAGAATACAGAGTAAAATATAAGGGGCAGC
>PVHY01013711.1:0-40579 GCA_004024945.1 Uropsilus gracilis
ACCCCGATTGCTGGGAATGGGTTCCCAGCCTCTTTGGGTTAGGGGTTGGTGGAAACATGCCTCAGCTGATCCAGGCTGCAGATGGCTGCCCCGTGCAACCATCTGCTGGTGGACGGGGCCAAAACCCACCCTGGCCCCCCTCCCAGGCTCTACAGGCATGAGGGGCCAACCCAAGGGTCATCGCCGCCCTTGCTCCTTGCTGGCAAAGAAGCTCCATGGCCCAGGACCCTGGATGGGCAGACAGCCCATGAGGCTGCCTGCTGGGAGGCAGGGCTTTGGGCCCCACCCAGCCCCCAAGCTAGTTCCTCCAGAGTGGGGGCAGGGCCCTGATTGTTCTGCATGCCTCCCCAGTCCTCCCTTGGGCTAGGGGATGGGGGGAAACATGCCTCAGTCAATCTGGGCTGCAGATGGCAAGGACATGGGCATAGTGCCCTTTGTTTCTGGGTCCCATTTAAGGGGTCCCCGGACTCTGGTGCCACCCGCAGGTTGGAAATGCAGCAGGGACCCACCCAGCACTCACCTCTGAGTCCAAAAATGGGAGGTGTGGGACGGCCAAGGCATCCAGGGAGCTGGGTGGCCCAGCTTTGCAAAGGGAGCCAAGCAAAAACATGGGCAGATTGCCCTTTGTAGGTGGCCATGGACCTATAAAGCCTGAGTGGCCACAATGGGCCCAGGCTCACCCTGCCACCCATATGGTCCAGAGAGCCCATTCAGGTTGCGTGCACCACATGCTCCCTCCCTGCACCTGGAGGAAGGAACCAAGCCCAACACATTCCCAGGCTCAAAGAACCGGTGGGTCGGGGGGCCATTTAGGTGATTTAAATCAGCCTGGTAATAAAGTTCATTGTCAACTTACCACTTATTTGGTTTAGCTTCTGTTGGTGATTATGACCCAGATCTGTTATTCATTAGGTTTACATAAAGGGTGATTTTTCTAATCCTTTTATTTCTTTAGCATTATTAGTGGGAATTCTTTTATGCATAAGAACTTTCTTTCATTATCTATTTAATTTATAAAAGTATTTAATAATCTAGATGCAACACATTATGTTTTTGCTCTTCTTCCAACTTCAGCTCTGAAAACCCTTTCTAGCTCTTGAGCACAATGGGATACACTGACTGCTTCATCACATCCCACTAATCAGATCAGTGGATTCATGCTTAACTACCATGGTCTACTCATTGGCAGTCTATTCATAACCAACTACTGCTCAAAGGGCAGCATGAGTCTTCTGATGAGAGAGGTTTTCCTGGTCAAAACCCTAGGGTAGGATATATTGAAATACTCTCATGCCTTTGAAGATAGCTTGCATTCATTTAATTGCCTTCAAATTCTTGGCACATGGGTTGCAGTCCCCAGCATTTGGTATTTTTGTGAATATTCAGGATGTTACTGGAGTAGACAGGCATGGCATGAACTCAGTATAGTTGTTTAATACTGTCTGGAAAGCTCCTTGTTCAGGACACTGAAGCCAAGACTGTCAGCCTTCTACTTTGTGATATCTGGAAGATTCTTTTTGCTGTGTGCTGATAAAAGTGCCTTGATCTGTTAGTTAAAGGAATATGTAGCTTCAAATTCAATGCTTATTTAATAAATTCCATATATATATATACATATATATACACACACATTTCCCCCAGAAAGCAGAACTTAGCAAGAAACTTTGTCAAAAACTAGTTTAGTTCTTATTTGTATTTCTCCAGTTACACTGGAAAACCATACCATATTTCACTATTTTCTTATTATATTTATGACCAGATATTCTAATATTAAACTCCTATCATAAAATTTTCTTTTGAAATAGAAGTTTAGAGAGTGAATGAAAGACTTGGTAAACAGTGACAAAATCCTCTCTCCTAACACTGAATCAATTTTTATAGCGTGTGCTTTGTGGTCAAGTTGAGTTCTGCCTCTTCTTGATCTTGAACAGATTTTAAAATGTGAATGCTAAGCTTTTCAGGATATTTATCCATTGCTATATTTGGATTAAATTGAAAATTGCCAAGAATTTGATTTCTATATCTGTGTTTTATATTTTTCTATGAAAAATAATTTTCCTAGGTTAAGATTTAGCAGGATGGAGAAGAGTTGATGGCTCTGCCATTGCTTGACTGATGATTATACATGTTGATAGCCTTTGAGTGAGGTAAATATCTTCTTTTCTAGGTGCTTTTTTTCAAGAGTCTCTTGTTTGAGGCAGTAGAAAAAGGTGTGAAAATTGAATGTGACGGGAAGTGGTTTTACCTCTCTAAGATGCTGGTATGCCAGAATTGCTTGGGATTTATTGACACAGACAAGAGATACCCAGTGCTGCCAACATATTGAATGGGCTAAGGCTCATAAATCCATGAAATAAATAGGTGACTGGTAATGTTTTTTCATTTATTTATTAACGCTAGATATGCCTCTTTGTTGCCATAGCAATATGAGAGTGGATAAAAGGAAATAGTTGACAGGTAGTTGCAAAGTATAAAACTTCTTTTACTCCCTACTATATTACAAAATTTCTGTTTTGTGGTTGTGTGGTTCTACTGGCATATGAGTATTTTTGAAAGGGTATTCTTTAAAGATTCTAGATATCATCAATGGCCTCTGAGGAGTAATGTAGAATCCCTAAAGCTGCTGTGATCTGACATCTAACAAGACAGTGGGTCCTGAACGGATTATGTAGAGATAAGTAATTTTCCTTTGATTAAGGAAACAGAGATGGATCTTCTATAGTAGAATCTTAATACCTAATTAAATTTTCTTAAATAGTTTAGCATTGGGTATATAATATATAATGACTCTTCATATGCCCTCTTCAAAGAACTTTTCTATCCTCTTCCAAACAGTTTTCCTAATTCTACTTTGATAAAGGTAGGCCTTATCTCTCCTTCCCACACAGAGATGCTGAAGTAATAAGTGTAGATAACTTGAACAGATACAGAGTTATAGCCACCATTAGTGTTGTCTGTATCTGTGGCCTGGTGTCTCAAAGAGGTGTTTGCTGTTTTGGGCCAATAGCTTACAAAGAGCTATCACTTTTGTGACTTATAATTCTTGTGACCTATAACTCTTGTGATCAGGACCAGTAGTGACTGATGCTGTGGCCAGTGCTGTCTAGAACTATTAAAAATTTTTAAAAAATAATTTATTTATATATATTTCACATCTTTGTATTCCCCAGGGTTCACCTACCGCCACCCCCCCAACCACTCCTCCCCCCCCAAGTTGTGTACTTTAGTTTGTTTGTTAGCTTGTTTTGACGTTTCCTCCTGGCCTTTTGCTTGTTTTTCCTATGTCCCATATATTAGTGAGACCATTTGGTTTCTGTCTTTCTCTTTCTGACTTGTTTCTGCTAATATGATTTCTTCTAGGTACATCCATGTTATCTTAAATTCATCAAATCTGTCATTTTAAATTGATGAGTAATAGTTCATTGTGTATATATACCACATCTTTTTCATTCATTCATCCATTTTGGGACATTTGGGTTGTTTACATGTCCTTGCAATTATAAATAGTGCTGCAATAAACATCCGAGTACAGGTGTCCCTTTGTATAAATATTGAGGTCTCCTTTGGGTAGATTCCCAAAAGAGTGATTGCTTGGTCAAATGATAGTTACATTTTCATTAGTTTGAGGGTCCTCTGCACTGCTTTCCATAGTGGCTGGACCAGCTTACATTCCCACCAGCAGTATAAGAGTGTTCCTTTCTCTCTGTATCCCCACTAGCACTTGTTATTGCCTGAATTTTTGATGTGGGCCATTCTTACTGGTGTAAGGTGGTATTTCATTGTAGTTTGATTCGCATTTCCCTGATTGCTGCTG
The DNA here is from genome assembly GCA_004024945.1 of Uropsilus gracilis. Lineage (NCBI taxonomy): Eukaryota > Metazoa > Chordata > Mammalia > Eulipotyphla > Talpidae > Uropsilus > Uropsilus gracilis. Next base: position 3,815 of record PVHY01013711.1, read on the forward strand.
TCTAGAACTATTGATGGATGACAGGCATCCCATCAATGGGTCACCTAGGAGAGCTATTAATTATCTAGTGGCATCGCTTCCTGGTGTTTCCTCCATTGCTGTCTGGTCCAGCTTCTGGTGCTCTCCATCCTGATCTTCACATTGTGGCTGTAGGCTACTGCTTCATCTTCTTATTGGCCCCACTGTGAGCATCTACAGTTGTGGTGAGTTGGACCCTGGTCCACTGCTTGCCATGAGCTTCTTCAGGCCTTTATGGATGGGACAAAGTCATCATGGATAAGTGGCTTTTTGTTTAGGGCATTTGGACACTATGTGTTTAGACAGTGTCTGGAATCAGATTGCTGACCATCTGTGGCCTTAGAGACTCTTTGTCTTCCACTATTTGTTAAATAACCACATTGTTGTCATTGAGTGGTCTTGCAATATAGCCTTTGGATGGTACCCTGGCACTGTCCTTTGGAGGCTATAGCTTCCCTATACCTGTGTTTCAATTATGTTTTTCTCATTAGGAATTCATCAAAGTTGTTTATTCTTGGAGATTGACAATTATGTCATATTTTAAGCAATAAATAAATTTTGTGTAATAAAGAATTAGTCTTAAAACTAATTTTACTAGGGTTTATATGAATAAGTGTTATAACTTACTTTCTCAGGATGTAACAAAATACATAGGAATATTTAAGAATGGGGAAGTATCATATTTACTGCTTTCTATTGATAAATATTTTTTCCTACTTAAAATTTAAACAATGTTGAAGAAACTGGTAGCAATATATTAATGAAGTGTGTTTGTAGAGATGTAGAGAGGCTAGAGATGGCAAGAAGTGCTGGTTCGCAGGAGGCTAATAGCATGTTTTTTTGCTTTTTAGCACACAGTTTCTCATGGACAAAAGATGGTAAGATTTTCATTGGTAAATTCACTTTTCTAAGATGCATACTTTAAATGCTGACCATGGCATCTGATCCTAATTTGAACCTGAAAAATTTAGTCTTAAGTCCTGATGGGAAAAATCTACATCATAAAATTCATCTTTGTCCTTGGGGTTTTGCTGTCTGACCCAGCAGGGTGCAAACGTTTGCTGAAGACCAAACCATATTTACTTCATATGCCTATCTCATCCTTGGTAACCGTGGGTTTGTCATCTAACAACTAGGATTGCTCAAACAGTCCTTGAAAGGGGTTTCAGCCCCAGAGGATAAAAAGGTTCTTAAAAGCACACTGCCCAGAATTCATTCTATCTACTTGAAACTTCTGTTAGTTCTGAAAGGATTATTTAGAGTGCTGTCAGCCATCTCCAAGGAGCTATAAAACACTGCATGCAATAGTATCTGTACCAGCTAAAATGGTTTTACCACTTAGAAACTTGCCTATTGAGTCCAAGAATGTTAATTGAAGGTGTGATTGTTTTTAATGTCAGAATTAAGTAAAATAAGATATGTTCCTTTCTCTCCCTATTCCCACCTGTACTTTACTTTTCAACTTTTTTACTCATCTTTCTGCTTCTCGGTATCCCTCTCCTTGATCTGTTTGGATGACTCTACTTTCTATTATATTAGCATCTGTGTTTCTGCTAGCATACATTTACTGACTGTTTATTGTAATTACTTTTCAACTTGTTTGATTTTCTCACTAGAATGTAATCTCTGTGAGAACTATTTCCAATGTATTCATCATTATGCCACCAGAAACACTGTCTAATTGGCATTGCATGGGCATTTGTGAATGAATGTATGAATGAATAGATGCATAGAGCAGACCCTAACTGGTTCACAGTATTTCAATTCTTAAGCAAAAGTAGTAAGACAAACTTTTTATTGCTCATGGATTTGTAGAGACAAGGGTTTGAAAAATAAGTGAAGGAATAAATCCAGAGGTTTAGAAAGACAGGAGGATAACCATTATTATATAAGTTAGAAAGGAGAGTACAAGAGGAATCTGTGAAGGACTGGTTGTGAGGTTATGCAGTAGTAGTTTGTGATGGGGGTAGTGGAACATGTGGGCATAATTTCAAGTTTGTACATGGCATATCCTTATCATTGAGTTGATGTATGGGAGACTCAAATTGTTCTGACCTTTAGATAAACTTTCTTTATTGATAAAAAAGGAAGGGCATGCTGCTTTGTACTGTTTGTATGTACCAATTGTATTGGTCCTTGAAATATTTCTCAGTCCGGCCACTAGAGTTTGGAAAGTGAAAAGATAGAGAACTGGTGTTCTTTTGATATCTTTATATTTCCTGGAATGCTCATGAGTCTAGATTTCATTTACCCCAGTTTTTTTTGGATGTTATCAACATGAGTAGGTTCTAGGTAGAGGGGAAATGGTTAAAACTGGCATGTAGGAAATCTATCTATCTATCTATCTATCTATCTATCTATCTATCTATCTATCTATCTATCTATCTATCTATCTATCTATCTATCTATCTATCTATCTATCTATCTATCTATCTATCATCTATCTATCTATCATCTATCGCTCTATCTATACATAGATATATACATATATTTGTGCTTGTACTTTAGACCTATTACTGAACTTATGTTGGGTCTAATATTTATTTCAATGAATTGGGTTTCCTTGAACTTTTTTCAATTAGGTATTTTATTACAAACAAGTAAAGATAAAATTTCTTCATCTTTCCTAATGTTTAGACTTATTTTTACTGCTAGTGCTCTTATTTAGTTGCCTAGAAAATGTTAAAATATTAGTTATGGTGGGGATTTTTATCTAATTCTTTATGATAATAAAAATATCAATGTTGTTTTTTATTCTAGTATTATGTTGTCAGTTAATTTTATTATACATTCCATATCAGTTAAAGAAATATACTTCTATTTCTATGTCACAGTTTCTTAAGTTTATCGATTTATATAAAAAATACTCAGCCATCAGATGACTTTTCTTTTCTGATCTATTAATGTGATAAATTATAGATTTTCTAATACTGGCCTGTAATTGTAGTCATTCCTGGAATAAGTCCTACTTTGCCATGGTGTATTATTCTTTAAATATCCTGACAGATTTGAGTTACTAATGTTTTATTAATGATACATGTATTTATAGTTAGAATTGTGATTGCCTAGGAGACTGAGATTTTGCCTCCTAGTTACTACTTCATGTCCAACTCATGTTTCTAAGAGCTACGAGTCTGAGCTGTGGGGAAGGCTGTTTGTGACTTTCCTCCCTGGGTTCTGGTTACTTTTCTTTCCAGCCAGATTGTGCTCTTGTCCTTTATTTTGTATCTGTTACCTTCACTACAGAATTTTCTTGAATCTTCTCTCATTCAGATTGTTCCTTTATTCCTTTCTTTTTTACATTCCTTTAACTCTTATTCATCAGGAATTGTGAAAGTGTAGGGGAGCAAAACCCACATTATTAGTTACAATCTCACTACATGTGAGATCGTAGCATTTCTAAAGATCAGATGTTAACTTTCAACATAGTGGTAAAGATTGCCATAGGATGGGGAGAGCATCACTGAATTGCTTCCTAAGGAGGAGACAATAGCTCAGTGATTGGTTCAAAATGGTAGCAGAGGAGGCTGGCTTTGCTTTATGCTTTGAAGACTATATTTAACTGTGAGGAGTTTCATGCAGGTGTAGTAGAACCCTTTTGTTATCTTTGGTAATGGGAATAAGGCTTACTTTATTTGAGACCAAATAGCGTTCTATCTGCATTTGTGCTCTGTAGTATTGAGCTTTAAGAGACACATTCTGAATCTTGTATACATTTGTTATTTGGCCCTGAAATAGCTGGAAGAATATACAAATACAGTCTTCATAAAGCACACAGTCATACCAACAGTCAGTTGTAAACACCAATGGTATACAGAGCGTGTGCTAAATGGGACTGTGCACAGGTTGACTTGGAGGATGAGTAGTGATTCATGGATGTTCTGCTTGAGTGAGGGTTCTTCTCTATAGGATCTCCCTCCTTTTTCCTTTTTTCTATCCTAATATTCTCCTGGGGTCTACTTTCTTCATCCTGAACTCCTTGTAGTCAGGGCTAGAATTACTAATTCTAGTGCCCATGCTGGAAAGGCACTGATGATCTTCCTGGCTCAGGCATTTGAGATTTTTCAGAGTAGACCATCAATTTGACAAGTAAACCTCCCTCTGGTCAAGACTGATTCTTTTTTAGTAATACAAACATGTAGTTTATACTGAAAATGGAAATACCATTTAATTCAGCAATCCCAACTTCTAGGAATCTACCCAAAGTTTACAAAAACTCTAATCCAAAAGGACACCTGTGCTCGGATGTTTATTGCAGCACTATTTACAATAGCCAGGATATGTGAACAACCCAAATGCCCCAAAATAAATGAATGGATCAGAAAGCTGTGGTATGTATATATATATATATATACATACATATATATATGTATGTATATATATATGTATATATATACACACACAATGGAGTATTATTCATCAATCCAAAATGAAAAACTTATGTCCTTCAAAGCAACATGAATGGAGCTAGGAGGAATCATGCTAGCAGAAATAAGCCAGAAAGAAAAGGAGAAATACTGGATGGTCTCACTTATTTTAGGGACATAGGGAAAACAAACAAATAAATGGACAAGAAAAATTTAAAACTGTCAACAGAACTGAAGCATAGAGCAAGAGAGGGGGAAGGGAGAAAAATCGGGGGAGGGACGGGCAAAAATTTTGATGGTGGTTCACAGGTGAGCAGGTGGTGGGAGAACTCTGAGGTAGATAATGATGTAAAATAAAATAAATCAAAAAATTAAAAAAAACCAAAAAACCAAAATAAATACGGAGTTTAGTGAAAAAATACCCCCTTTCCACTAGGAGTGAATATCTGGAAGGAAAAAGGTACAGAGACTTTCTGTTGCGTGTTTCCAGTTGTGTGGGTCATTTTAACCATCAATTTCACTGGGCATAGCTAGGCTGACTAAATGGGTTTCACCTATGGGTTTCTGGGTGTTGGGTCCAGAGTGTTGACATTGTTTTCTCCTGGCCAGTTTGGTAAACAGTCTAGACAAGAGTCCCAGGGTGTGTGTGTGTCTGTCTAAGCCCCTGTGTTCCTGAATGATGTTGGGATTAGTTTCTCTGTATGAGGAAGGTAATTGTGCTGTATCTTTGTATGGCAGGCAGGCAAGGCAGGGTTTCATAGACTGGGAATGGGATGCTGGGAGGCAGGCAGGCAACTGTCTTCCCCACATCAATCTTTACTGGAGTCTCTCTAGCATTCTCTCTAGCCTCTTCTGTGGTTGAGTCATGGTTGTAGTGGTAGTAGCAGTACTTTTGGTGTTGCTATTATCTTAGACCTGTTTCTGGGCTCAGGTGTGCACATTTACACATGTGTACCCATACTCCTTGGGCCGAGGTGTCCATGCCAATGCTCACACTCACAAGTACCTCCTGTATTAACATGATCAGTCCACAGGTGATAGTCACAGGCTAGCGGGGTAAAAAGCCTTGTTAACTCACTTACCCTACACTCTTCTATTCCAGAGCTGCTGGGAAAACCAATGTAAATATGTCCGTAAACAGCTCCAAGCTTCCCTGAGGAGGGTGACTTTGGACCTGTTACCTTTCAAAGGTTCTGTGTCTTCACCAGTAAAATTGGATTATTTATAGCTTTTGTGCAGATTAAGTGAGATCTGTTCTTCAAAACTCTTGGCAAACAGAAGATGCTCAAAAAACATTCATTTTTTTTTAAGTTTTATTTTCTTTCATTCTCACTTTTTGGTTCTGGTGTTCTTGTGACACATGCATTTCTATTCCAGCATCTTGTTTTTGATAGCAATTGATATTTTGGGTGATTTGGAATATGGCATCATTATACTGGAAAACTTAATTTTCAATCATGTGTCTTTATTCTCAGTGTCCTCAAAAACAGTTTAAACAAACCAAATGTATAAAAGCATTTACTTGGTGACATTTATTTTCAATAGTTTGTGAGTCCTCACATGCTCTTAATAGAAAGCAAAAGCTATAAAAAATTGGCCTGGCAGTTAGGAGGTGCTATTTAAAGCTGCAGTGGGCCGAAAATGACAATTTTGAAATTGACTGTGGAGTGATAAAGCCAAGTACTAGCAGATGCCTAGGAAACCTGTCACATTTGCCATGTGTTACCAAAAAAATCTCAAGTCTACAGAGGTTTTAGGAGTTTTTCTCTTAGGAAGTATTTGCCACTTAAGTGTCCAATGGAACATGCTACAGCAAAGGTATCTTGAGCTGCAAGCTGGAGGGGATAGGTTTCCTCCACACTGAGATGTTTGTGAGGCTTCCAGCTAAACTTAGCCATGTGACAACTTGACCCAAGGGAATTAGTGACTTCATTGAAAAGTGGCTGTTTCTGTTACACACGGTTGTTTTATGGTGGTTTCTAACTCAGTTATGTTTCTGGCTAACCTGATGACCTTGCAATTACTTAGCCCATCAGTCAGTTCCATTGTCTGTAAAATTGGGACATTGATGCCAACTTTGCTGTACTTATAAAATGTATGTAGTAATACATATACAACTTCAAAATTGTAATTAATATGTAGACGTTGCATTGATGCATTTTAACAGTACAAGCACTTCTACAATGAGTATAGTGTGAATTGTGTGCATGAGTATGAGCAGGTATGTGTACATCTATAGTGCTTTCAAGAGTGTGTGATTATGTGTACACTGAATTTAGAATTTATGTTGCCTAATAAAGAGTTTATTTTATGTGATTTTGGTTTCCTTTTGCCTGACTGTCCATGGCAAATGTGCTTTATAGTATTGATTTATTATTTCTAATATACACATAATCATGTCATCTGCAAATAGTGATAGTTTCCCTTTTCTGATTTGGATTCATTTTGTATCTTCCTCTAACCTAAGTGTTCTAGCTGGGGTTTCTATTTCCATATTGAGTACTAGTGGTGTGCGTGGACACTCTTGTCATGTGCCTGATCAGGAAGGGAAAGCATTCAATTTCTCACCATTGAGAATGATACTAACTGTGGGTTTATCTTATGTGGCCTTTTATTATTTTCAGGTGTATTCATTCTAGCCCCACTTTATTACAATTCCCTCCCCCCAAATCGGTACTGAATGTTGTCAACTACCTTCTCTGCATCTATTGATATGCTTGTGTGGTTTTTGTCTTTCCTTTTTTTAAATATGGAGAATTTTCTTTTTTTAGACACTAGGTCTTGCTATTTTTGCACATGGAACCACAGGCTCACATTGCCAGGGGTACCATGGACTCAAGTAATCCCCAGCCTCAGCTTCCCAGGTAGCTGGGATTAAAGGCGCATGCCACCACACCCAGCTATTTTTTGGGACTAGGTCTCTCTGTGTTGCCCTGAGTGGGACTTGAACCATGATCCCTAGCCCCAGCTGCTTCATAGGCTGAAGCTTACAGGTACCAGCCATTGTGCCCAGCTTGGAGAATTTTTTAAAATTTTTGATTTAATTCTTTAGCATAGATGTAAAGAATTGGATTATCAGGCTAAAGGGGATTGGATATGTATTGTAAAATTGCTTTCTGGAAGTGTTACAAATAAATTCTTCATGTTCTAAAAGATCAATTTAAAGTAAGATAATCTTCTTGCAAATCAAAACCACAATGAGATACCTTCTTACAAATACCTTCTTAAGAATAGCCCACATCCAAAGAACGGGCAACAAGTGCTAGCAAGGTTGTGGAGAGAAAGGAACACTCTTACACTGCTGGTGGGAATGTAAACTGGTCCAACCACTATGGAAAGCTGTGTGGAGGACCCTCAAATTGACAAAAATGGATCTACCATTTGACCCAGCAATTGCTCTCTTGGAAATCTACCCAAAAGAGACCTCAATGTGTGTACAAAGGGACACCTGTACTAGGATGTTTACTGCAGCACTATTTATAATTACAAGGACATGGAAGCAACCTAAATGCCTCCAAACAGATGACTGGATGAAAAAAATGTGGTATATATACACAATGGACCATTCCTCATCAATTAAAAATGACAAATTTGATGATTTTATGATAATATGGATGTACTTAGAAGAAATTATATTAGCAGAAACAAGTCAAAAAGAAAAAGAAATCAATCACTAATATATGGGATATAGGGAAAAAATAAACAAAAGCCATGAGGAAAAGTCAAAACAAGCTAAATATCAACTGAAGCACACATCTTTGGGCAGGGGGGAAAAGGGGGAAAGGTGGGGAGGGTGGGAGTGGGGTGAATCCCTGGTATTACAAAGATGTGAAATATATATATATATATAAATAAATTTTAAAAAATGAACAATGTAAGAAAGTAAAAAAATAAGATAACTTTCTAATGATGCTTGGAAATATTTGTTTGTTTTCTTTTGGGTGGGAGGATTTCAGGTTGCTGATATGGGTGAATATATTAGGTATTCTCAGGTGAGAATGACCTGTCCTAATGAAAGATTTTTCTGCTGCCGGAGATATCCAAGTAGAGACTGAAGATGACTTGTCAGAACAATGTCAATGACATAAGCAGTAGGTCCCCATGGAGCTAGGATAGATGAATTTGAAGACCTCTATAACCTTGGGAGTCCATGAAACTACCATTTTCTTCCGACCTCTCTAAATATCTAATTACTTATTTATGAATGATCCATTTTAAGGCTTCTATCTTTAATAACAGGCAGGCTTAAAGTTTTTGGGCTAATGGATTGGACACCTATTTCATGTTGCTTCTTTATCTTCGATTCAACAAGATTAGCTTCAGCAAGGTCCCTCCCAATGGAAACCTTTTAAGATAATTTTTCTGCCTCTGAGACATTTCAGCTCTTTCACTATTTTAGGAACACACTTCTAAATCATGCAAGGTTTTGCTGACACAAGGACCATAACACCTTGCCAAGAGGAATTCTCCATGAGTGGAATAAATTAAGAGAGAAAGCCTGTGAAAAATGTGTGTCAGAGCAGCTGCTCTGACTTCCCCAAATTAAACACAGTTTGAGGGTGAGGATTCCTGACTCTCAGGGCCAGATGATGCTTGTTGTAACTGAAGTTTGTTGTATCAGTGGGACCCTGAAACCTCAGGCAGCCCGGGCTTGGAGATGCTGGTGTGGTACCCAGCGCATGTGTACTACACGTCATCTTCATGGGATGCACTCATCACTTATATGTTTCTTTTTTAAAGGTTCATTGAGGTAACATTGATTTACAGCTTTATCTATGTTTTGAGGGTCTTATAGATTCTTTTCAATCTCATGTTGCTTTTCAGAGTGGTTAAGGAACCTAACACTTGTACTTGAGTTATTCTGCTTTGCTCAGAAACAATATCCTGTAGCTCTTTTATCAATAGTCAAATTTTAAAATATTGCAAGGAATCCTGGGACCTATAATGTATGAAGATTATCAGTGAATATTTAGAATGTACCTTTTATTCCCAAACCTTTACTCCTTCCTTAAAAACTAATGAGAGCTGGGCCGTGCATGGTGGCACATGCCTGTAAGCCTAGGAAGCTGTGGCCGGGGCCAGGGATTGTGGTTCGAGTCCTGTCGAGGGCACATAGTGAGACCTAGTTCCAAAAAAATATAGCTGGGTGTGGTTGCGCGAGCCTGTAGTCCCAGCTACCTGGGAAGCTGAGGCTAGGGATTGACTGAGTCTGTGGTACCTCAGGCAACATGAGCCTGCAGTTCCACAGGCAAAAATAGTGAGATCTAGTCTCAAAAAAAAAAAAAAAAAATTGAGAGCTGTTCAAGTGTGCCTAGTTCTAACACTTATAATATCCCAAATCTGGAATTGTTTTAAATGTTCCCAAATAGAGGACTGTATATATGAATATATTCACACAACTAAGAATTATATTAGTACAGCTACAATTAAGAACCATGCTGTAAACAAGATTTAGAGGTATCTTGAAGTTTATAAAAGTTTATGAAACATATAAAGGGACGAGACTACAACATCACTGAGTTTTTGTTAAAAATATAAGTATATTTATTTTATTTTTTTAATATATGTATATTTAAAGAGTACATTTTGTTTAGATAAAATAGTAGTTAATATTTATTGATGATCTGTTATGTATCAGGCATTATTCGAATTGCTTTAAACCTATACATTTATTTGATCCTTAGCATATCTACGAGGTGCTATTATTGTTCACATTTTACAGATGAGGAAAACTGAAGTGCAGAAATTTACATAACTTGCTCAAGGTTAATAGGTAGAGCAGGGATTCAATAGGGGAAACATTTATCTCAAAACCTGAGCCATTAACTGCAGCTAACACTGCTTCCACAAAGTAAACTGACAACCTCTGAAAGCCAAGGTGATTACAGATGTTTAAAATTACAGGTGATTTTTTTTTTTTTTTTGAGACTAGGTCTTGCTATTTTTACCTGTGGAACTGTAGGCACACGTTGCCGGGGGTACCACAGATTCAAGCAATCCCCGGCTTCAGCTTCCCAGGTAGCTGGAATGACAGGCGTGCGCCACCACACCCAGCTATTTTTTTTGGGACTCGGTCTCGCTATGTTGCCCTGGGAGGGACTCAAACTGTGACCCCTAGCTCCAGCTGCTTCATAGGCTGAAGCTTACAGGCATGTGCCTTCGTGCCCGGCCAGGTGATTTTTTTTTTTTTTTGGATGACCCTTGTGTCAGGGTGTACAGAAAGAATAATGTTTGTGATAAAAAAGCATTATAACAATGAACTTAGAATCAAAAGTAGTAGCTCTTCACTCTGCTCAACCAACATTAATTTGGCTAGAAAAATAAAGAAAACATGGTTTTTACTGTGTGGATTAGTTACTATTGGGGGTAAAATAGCTTTGACGCACTGTCCCACAGAGAAGCTGGGAAAGTAGAGCCAAAGCTCCCAGTTTTCACTATGAATTCAGTTCTTAATTGATTTCCAACTGATGTTGATCTAAGCTATTTATAGTTAACAATTATATTCCTTTTGTGTGTTGAAATTCTTAAAATTGTAGAATGCTGGTCCTAGAGCATTACATCAGCTGGGATTGACTTTGTTTTCTAATGAATACTTGACAATGTCTGAAGACGTTTTGGGCTTTGCTGACTGGGGCAGGGGTGTTACCACCAGCATCTCCTGGATAGGGAGGGGTTAAGGATGCAAGTAAGCATCTTGCAGTGCACGGGGTGGTCTCTCACAGCAAAGGGATGCATGCATCAATATGTCAATAGTGTGGAGATTTTTTTTGAGGTTTTTTTCTCATTATTTTCTTTTTTAAAAAAATTATTTATATATATTTCACATTATTTCAGTCCCTGGGGGTCACCCACCACCTCCCCTCCCGCTCGCTCCAGCTGGTCCCCACTCTCCCCTTGTGTAGTTTCATTTGGTTGACCATATATTAGTGAAACCATTTGGTTTCTCTCCCTTTCCATCTGGCTCGTTTCAATAGTGTGGAGATTAAGAAACTCTGATGTATAGGGACATCAGAGGTCACGTGGTCCCACTACTGTTTTGCATGTTCTGAGATGACTCTTAGTTGCCTTCAACTTTCCCTAACTTACTGTTCTCTCCTTCCTTGCAGAATCCAGGAAGATACACATTCTGGGTCATTGAGGCAAAGTGGGCAATGAAAAGAGCATAGACATGGGGTCCGATAGATAGGGTAGATCAGACAGACCTGCCTTGGGAACCCAGTTGAGCCACTTTCAGCTGAATGACTGTTGGCAACTTATTTCAGTTCTCTAAACTTCAGTTTTCTTATCTAAAAGCTGGGGGACAGGGCAGCTCCCATGCCCACCTATGAGGATGCATTTGTCTCCCCCCTCTCCGTTTTCCTAATAAACCTGTCCTTTAACAACGTCAAAACAAACAAAAAATGGGGGACAACAATATGTAATTCCCAGGGATATTCTGAAATGTGACTTTAAAATACCTAGTAGACCACTGTAACATAGTAGGTCCTTAGCAAATATTTATTTCCTTTCCACTTTATCCTGAGGAAGAGTATCAGTGATTATGTTAAATAGTAGCAGTGAGAAGAATATAGGAAGAATTTGGTTTTTAAAAATTGATATTGTGCAACATCATCTGTACATGTCTGTCTGAAGAATCCATGTCCTTTTCCTCTGCCTAGAAAATTACCAGCTTCATATGTGCCTGGGGAATACATAATAATGGGCCTCAGCAACATATTTTTAAAGAGAAAATTTTGCACACATTGTAGCACTCCATTTTGGAACTGCATTTACCTCCTGCTCTCTTTCCTTCCACATTTTTCTTACCTACACGATTTAGATAGGACTTAAGGCTATGAGGATAGTGATGGTGATGATAGTTACAATAACTAACACTTGTATAATGTTTTCTATATGTCAGGCTCTGTTTGTAAATTCAGCTGACACATCTCATGTCTATTGTAACCATCTGTGAAAAACTGTGGAGGACTGAATAATGACCCCCAAAGGTGTTTGTGACCTAATCCCTAGAACCTGTGAATATGCTGTTTTATATGGGAAAAGGGACTTTGCAGAGGTGATTAGATTAGGACTTTGCAACGGAGGGATCATCCTGGATTATCTGGGCAAGCCCAATCTAATCACATGGGCCCATAACTCTGAAGCCTTTTTCTACTGTCATCAGAGAAAGATATGTGAGGATAGAAGCAGGCTTAGAGAGAGAGAGAGATAATGCTTCTGGCTTTGAAGATGAAGGAAAGAGGGCCATGAGCCAAAGAATGCCAGAAACTACTAAAATCTGGAACATGCCAGAAAATTGATTTTCCTTTTGAGTATCCAAAAGGATCTAACTCTGTCAACCTCATCATTTTAGAACTTCTGATCTCCAAATTTATGATCTTTCAAGCCACTGGATCTGCAGTAACTTAGAACAGCAATAATAGGAAAGTAATACAAAGGGTGATTCCCATTTTATAGATGAGACTACAGAGGATGAATCCCATTTTATAGATGAGAAGACAAGGCTCAGTGAGGCAAAGCAGCTTTCCAAAGTCTGCCCAGTAACAATGGGAGCCCAACTCTGATAATCTAAACTCATGCTCTTGCTACTCTACTGTGCTGCTTATGAAAATGCTTGGAAGTGTCTGTCCCTACGTACCTCTGCTATGTGACAAAAATGGAATTTGGTAAGCTATAGTTAAAAAGTGTCATGAAGTGGAAATAAATACTCACTTAAGCTTCTGTATCTTTGTCATATCAAATTTTAAACCCTGTTGAAAACTTTGAACCTGCATTGAAAGATGACTTTCCTGCTACTTTTGAATTTAAATTCCTCTTTTCACATTTTGTCAATGGGCATTTTTTTATCATTCCTTTAAATGTGATAATCATGTTATGATTTATAAAACACATTAGTATTTGTTGCTTATTTGATTCTCTTAATTCTGTGGTAGATAAAATTGATGTCTCTAAAGCTTAGAAGGTTTGTTTTACAGTCAAGACCACATAACTAATGAATCAAAGCTTCTAGAGCTTCGTAACAAATCTAGAATTATATCAAATACATCATATTTTTGATATTGATAGATTTTATTCAAAGGCTAGAAATCTACTGCTGTATTTTCATTTATATTGAAAGGAGGAGGCCAATCACCTCCTCCTTTTAGAAAATTATTATTCAGTCTTATAATGATGCATGAGTGACTTTAAGAGCATATCTATCAATTCCAGTCATAAACCCTATGAAGTAAATCTCAATATCAAAGACAAGTAAAATCCAATTTTGCATTTGGTTTTTATTTGTCATTTTTTTTCTGGTGAGTTATTCATTAGTCTCTGGCAGTTGCTTAAAGCCCCAGTATTTAAAATATTGAACTGTCTTATATGACTGGGTCACAATCAGTTTTGTATATGTATGAAGATAATCCAGAGCATGAGAAATGAAAATTCAGTGTAAGTTGTTTTTCTGTTTGAAGATACTGAAATTTCAATGATGGGAGATTTTAGTTTTAATCACGCTCTGAGAAAAATCAGAAACACTGATCATAAAATATCTCTGCATCAGCTAATTAGTTAATATATTATGAAAGTGTTCCAGGAACTGTGATAGTTATGAGAAAGAATCCAAAGGCAGATTAGATGCAGTTATTATTCTCAGAAAGTTCACAGAATTCTAGTGGAATATAGACCTATAAAATATAAAGCTTAAGTCAATTTGTTTGTAAAGGGTACATCAATCTTTTGTAGGTGGAAGGTAGGAGACTGTGAGTAATGGAGGTACATACAAGCAAAGGTACTGAAGCATGAGACAGTAGAGAATTTTCAGGAATTGCAAGTGAAGGTTATAAAGTGTGGCATGTGTGTGTGCGTGTGTGTGTGCATGTGTGTGTGTGTGTGTGACAGAGAGAGATGTCACATTAGGGAGTGCTTATTATGAGCCATTGAAATGTTTTTTTTTTAAACTGTCGCATCAACCATTTATTTATTTATTTTTATTTACATATTTATGTGTGTGGGTGTGTATGTGTTTGTAATATCATTGCATTCCCAGGATTCTTCCTCGACCCTATCACCTGTGAACCTTCATTCCATCTTCTGTGCTCCTCTCTTCCCTGGTTTCTCCCTCTCCCCTTCTCTTCCCTCACTGCCTGCTCTAGTTCTGCTCTCAGCTTATTTTGACATTTTCCTGGCCTTTTGTTTGTTATTCCTATAACCCTATATCTATATTCCTATCTCACCTATATAGGTGAGATCATATGGTTTCTATCTTTTCCTTTTTGACTTATTTCTGGTAATATGATTCCCTCTAGTCCTTTCATGTTATCACAAATACCTCATATTTGTTGGTTTTGATTGCAGAATAATATTCCATTGTGTAAATATACCACATCTTTTTTCAACCATTCATCATTTTTGGGGCATGTGGGTTGTTTCCATATCCTGGGAATTGTAAATAGTGGTGTGATAAGCATACAGGTTATCCCTTTGAGCTATGTTTTTGTATCCTTTGGGTAGATTCCCAGTAGTGGGATTGCTGGATCCAACAGTAGTTTCATTTTCAGTAGTCTGAGGGTCCTCCACACTGCTTCCCATAGTGGTTGGACCAGTTTGCACTCCCACCAGCAGTGTAATAGTGTCCCTTTCTCGCCACATCCACACCTGCACTTTTGTTGCCTGTTGTTTTGATATGGACCAGTCTTATTGGTATAAGGTGGTATTTCTTTGGGCTTTGATTTTCTTTGCCTTTACTATTAGTGATGTGTAGCATTTTTTCATTTGCCTATTGACCATTTGTATTTCCTCTTTGGAAAAGTGTCTTTTTAGTTCTCCCTTTTTTGACTGGGTTTTTTGCTTTGTTTTGGTTAAGTTGTGTGAGTTCTTTGTGGACCTTTCTTATCAGATTCTTATCACTTGCATGGAGGGAAAAACATTGAAATGTTTTAAACAGAAGTTGGTAAGATAATTTTTAGAAAATTTAAATGTGGACTCCTTTAAGATGGTGACAGGGTGAAGATATGGGCTTCCCTCCTCCAGATGCAAGAAGACTACTGTAAAACAAGACCAACAAGCCCCAGAGGGGAAGGTGGATGACATAGCACAAAATAGGAGCATCAGTTCAGAGGGAAGAGGTAGGAAAACCTGTGAGTGAGCTTTGGAGTGATAACAGGACAGTTTAATGCACAGAAGGAGGAACAACTGCTGCAAAGAGCCCCCTGCAGTTGTAGGATTTGGGTGTACACCAATACTGGATCTCCTAGTTCTGGCTCTGCACTGGACTGGAGGTGCAGGAGCAGGTACCCAAGATGCACTGCTGGAGGACTGAAGGGATGGAGGCACAGATAGATTGCTAATTGGAGTCTGAGGCTCTTAACACAGAACAGTTATAGTCTGAGTCAGATCAGAGTACATAGAGGCTACCACCATTGAACTCCAAGCTGAGATACTCCAAATGCCTGCTACCCTCCCCCTACCCCCAAAGAAACATTTGAACAAACTAGAGCTTGAGCACCTATCAATAGTGGGAACAGATACCCCAGGATAAGACTCTTTGCTCAGCAGGAAAAGATAACAACTTCTAGCTAGGAGACTGTGATGGGGTAATTGACCTGCAGGAGGAGCTCACTGTGAATCCTTACTACACAACTCACAGTGCAACAGGAAATTCCATTGGCTGAGTCAACGGAAGTTGGTACCTAGGTGGTTACTGCCTGAGCTCCCTTTTACATCTACTCCTTTTTAAAGTTCGTACCAGTCTCCTTATTACTTCAACAGGTGCAAAGTTAATTGTTGAAATCTGTACCTACTAAAACTCGTAAAGAACTGCAAATGAGAGAGAGCAGGGCACAGAACACATATTAGGGAAACCAAACCAAAACCATCGGAAAAAATCCAAAATACCCTTAAAGGAGCCATGACTCAGCAAAATTGTTGAGCACAACAGAAGGTAAGCTTAAAAAGGTCAAAAGTCCAAGCAATGCTGATGGAACTAAAACTAACCAAAACAAACAAGGATATAAAACAACATATAAAGATAAAGAGAAGGACATTATGAGGCAGATACAATTTGAAATAATGGATCTAAGAGACACTGTAGTGGATTTACAAAAGTACCAATGAGGCCCTCAATAGCAGACAAATAGAAACTCTGGAGATAATCAATTACCTTGAAAACACATGTTAGAGAACACAATCGAACAATTTTGTTTTCAGGATATTAATTTACTTTTCTGAGTTTTATTTATTATTTTATTACATAAGATTTACTTACATTTCTTTTTTTCTTGCCTTTTGGGTGTTCCTCCCCCCTCCCCTTCTCTTTGTCGTCCCCTCTGGTCATTCCATCTCTTCTTTCATTGCTAGTTGCTGGTCAATTTTTAGCCTGTTGGATTCTTCCTTTTCTTTCCTGGAGCATTATCCTTTTGCGGGGTGTAGACCTGTTTTCCTTGGCACAGTGGCCTGTGCTTAGTTTTCCAGGTTTATCTTTGTTGCAGGCAACCAGTTCGTGCATGTTTGTATCCTTTCAGTGCCTCCTCCTTCTTACTGGTTGTCTTCTCTGACTCAGTTTCTGTCACATTTTACTTTTTCTGTGCTTTATAGTTCAGTGTCTGGCATTGGGAGCATTTCTTCCAGTCGATGTCTGCTACGGACCGGCCGGGAGAGGGCGCAGGCCGCGGATGACCAGAGTTCAGCTGGGCAGGAAAGACACAGGGGCCGGCGATTGGCGAACAGACACACACTCAAGGGGTGATGAATCTCCTGCGATTTATTTGAGGCTTTCGTGGATATATATAGTGTTTTAGGCGATTACATCAGCATTCTATGAGTATATGCAATTAACATATCAACAGATTGCAGATTTATCCTAGGTGTAACTTAAACATTTTAACTAACAACATAATGGTCCCAAAAGCATCCCCAAACAATCTTTTACTTTGTTATCCCTTCACTGAGACTCCATTAAGGTAAATAGGATTTGCTTTGAAACTTAAACATTTTAACATAAGTTCTCAAAGGCATTCCAAAACAATCTTTTGTTATTCCTTCACTGAGACTCCACCAAGGTAAGTAGGATTTGCTTTGACTTTTTTAGGGAAATACTCTGACCGCAGGGCTGCTTAGAATTGTTTAGTAAATCAGAGGATGACCTCAACAACTCCCTTGCCTGGGGTCTGGGGGCAGCACCTGACCTTCACCTTGTGAAGGTCAGCTCCCAGAAACACCCCTCCTGTGGGGGCAGAGAGCTTTGCCCATGGGTGCTTTTGCCCCATGGGTCCCCCATTTCAGGTCAGCTCCCACAGATGTCCATATAGAAAGTTCTTGATTAGGGTAGACACTGGCAGATAGTTGATCTGGCTGATCGTGGGACTGCTGCCCCATCTCTGTGACCTTCTCCCCATGGAATGGGAGGGTACTTAGCTCACACTGAAGGCATCTCTGAACCCAAAATTCCATTCCCATCTGTGAAAACCCCGTGGATGTATTTCTGAGACAGTTTGTCACTATAGTTGGTCTCACAGCCCTGTGTCCCATAAATCTGAAATGTTCCTTTGTTCTGGGCCTTAGTTTTTTCTCCTCACCTCCATCTTCATGCGTATCTGCCATTGAATTAATGATTTTGTTGTTCCTGGTGAGAACTGACTGGATTTGGAGAAACCAGAGGGAGTGATAACCCCCCTTCCTGACCCACCCACTCCTGCCCAGTTGGCCTGTGGTCTCAGCAACCCCCCTTTCCTCCCCAGCTTGGAGGGGGCTGCTGGAGAGGGTGGCACCTCCAGGGCCATGGTTGGCCTGGTTCTCTGACAGGATTGGGTCAAAATGTGGGAACAAGCCCTGTTGGTTCCAGGCTGCCACTTAAGCCCTCTGAGTTTTTTTGATAGATCTCTCATCAGCTGTTCTGTGTTTTCTTTCATTTCTTTGATTTTCTTGGTTATAGCAATTTTGAATTCTGTATCTGAGAAGATCTGCGATGTCTTTGTGACTGTTTCTGGAAAATTGTTCTCTCTCTGAGGTCAAATATTCCCCTGAAGACTCAAAGTGCCATGATCTGTATTTTTCCAGCTCCCCATGATTAGCTTTCTAGGTTGTTATGAGTTGAAGTATTTTAACTGCACAACGTTCACTTGTCCACTTATGGTTTATATGGCAGGAAGAACTAATCTGTAGTTGTCTCTTCTGGGGTAGGTGCAGAGGTTTCAGACACTGGAGTAAGCAGTGAGGGTGACAGAGCATTGTTTTTGAAATGCTCCGGGTAGCCCTCCTCTTGGTTTTGGAGCTGCGTCTCTTCAGTCTGTGCATGGGACTTCAATGCAGCTTCCCTGTATCAGCTTGAACTCTGAGGGTAGTGAGGGAGGATTTATGCCAATCTGTGCTTTGTCTTCTTCACTGACAGGGGGCTCTGTTCACCTGTTTTATCCCAGCACTTGCATATGTATTTCCTCACATTTAGGTCCATACTAAGCAGTTTTCCTCCCTGGGACCACCTCATCAAAGGAGCATGGTTTTGAACAGCAGTTTCCACTCCAGCTACTGTCTTTAGGCACCTCTTGTCATGAATGCCTTGTTGAATAGTTGTTTCCTCAGTGTCTCTTCTGTAGCTTGTGGTCAGTGTTGATCTCCAACATCCAAGACCTGCTAGTTTTACTCCAAGTCATGGAATCCTTTGAGTCCCCTGGCCCTATTAGATGATTTAGATCACCTATTTAGATTTTCTTTCTGGGAACAAGGGAAACTCCTCCTCCAGAATCTTATCACTTTACTCCTTGAATAAAGGCACAAATAATCCTTAATATACCTTCCAAGTGCCATGGTGATCTTGTTCTGCTGTCCCTCCAGCCTTCTCTGTTGCCACTATCTATTTTGGTCACTAGCCACTCACACCGAATGACTCTTGTTTATTCTCTTGAATTATCAAGACTTTTCTCTGTTTCAGACCTTAAAATATTCTGGATCATCTACCTAAAATATACCTACATTTTCTTTCCTAATTAACATCTATTCTCCCGTTCTTCTCTATTAAAGTACTTTTTGCCATTTAAATAAATTATCCTCTGACTCTGAACCAAAAACAGTGCTGTAAACCAATTGTACCTCAATGAAAAAATAAGAGTGAAAAAATTGTTTAAAAGATTTTTTTTGTCTAGTGCTTTTTTCTATTTCCAGCTAGACTGTGAGCATCCAACGGTAAAAGCATGACTTATGCTTTTAAAAAATGATGTTCATTGTATTTAGCATAGTTCTCGAACCTTGTTTAATCAAGATATCACTTCTAATGTTGAATAGCACCTCTCATCTGCTGTCAGAAACAGCCACCCAGGCATCCCTTCTATTTGTTCATTTGTTAGATTGTACAGTGTTACCTGCTTTGCTTTTCATTTTGAGCAGAATCTTTCTCTTTAAAGAACCTAACTATCCTTGTATTTATTCTGTGAAAAAGATATTTACCTCTTAAGATGTTATGTGATTAAATTGGCTGAAGTAGATATAAATGTCTAGAGTGCTTGGTATAAACTAACAAATTTTGCTTATTTAAATTCAAGTCTGTATTTGGAGAACTTTTCACTAGGTGTGCTTTCTAATTTTAAATTCTGCCCTAAGAAATAGCCAAATGCCCTTTGAAATGTTGTGTTGTTATTTATCTTTATAAATATTTGTTGAACACTCAGGCTACGTGGCATTTTTCCAGGCTATTCATGGACAAGTGAGAAAGAGAATCTAGAAAACAGAAATTAACTCTTTGGAACTGTCACTTTTATTTGCACTTCGCCCCAACATTTGTACTTTGCCCCAACTTGACATTAACATACACATTTTGTACTGAAATTGTTTTCTATTATTAAATCTGAATCTCATTATGTACCAACCTACAAGGACTGTGTGAAGGATTTTAATCCTTTGTTCTTGTTTTCTTTTTTCAGATTTTACTTATGCTTGGCTGGTTTTATTCTTCAGGTGTCTTTGTTAAAGGCACTGGCATAAAAATAATCATCTTTTCATGAAATATAATTTCAAGAATGACTTTTAAAATTTATTCCGAATATTCACTATGGGAAAGGATTGACATTTAGTATGAATTATGTCATTGCATCATTTTAAAGCATCTTTCTCTTATAAAAACAATGCATGTTCACTATAAAAATTTGGAAATAGTAGATAAGGAGAAAGCAAGTATTTGTATCTTTTTACCCCAAAAGACAATCACTGTTTCTATTTTTATATTCTTATGTATATAAAAGCATAAATTTACATGAGCAACACACATTCTTTTTAAATGTGGTTTTGAATTAAACAATGTCAAAATATTCATCTGGTTTTTAAAATATGCTCTACCCAGCAATTAATTGTGATCTCAATGAACTCTTTTATTAATTGTTAGAATTTTACCATTGATTTTTTTAGCATTTGTCAGGTGGCTCTATTACATACAAATAATATTTTGGCCTCAATTTTGTAAATGCCTACATAGCTGAAATTTTCCATCTTACTGCGTTAACTTTCCTGAACAATGATAATCTGATGGCATAAGTTTATTATGTTCTTGACTTTAATGTAAATTTCAAGTATGTGTGTGTGAGTGTATGTGTGCTTGAGCACTTTCATGTGCATGTGTGTGGTGTCCATGTGTGTCAGCCTTGAGTATCTGTGATGGTAGAGTAAGTAATAGTCTTCAATAAAGATTAGGAGCACTGAATAAATTAAGAATAAGCAAATTGTTCCAGCTTTTTAAATAGGATTAAAGATGAGGGAAATCTAAAGGTGGGCTCACCACTATGCTTTCTGAGTTGGTAGCAGCTGGTAAAAATTCACTTACATACTTTTCTTTTTTGGTGATGAAAGGGCGAGCTGAGATATTGAGAAGGAACAAATCACTTGGAATCCTTTTTGGTGTCCTGGAGCAACAATCCTTGAAAGCAGCCCTGGGAGCCATGGAGTAGCTAAGTCAAGCAAAAGATGGGCATCACAGCAGGGCTTTGGCACCCAGCAGAAGGTTGGGGGAGGGGGTCCTGTCAGGGCCAAACCAGTAAATGGTGCGGAGTCTTAGGCTAAGCATAAACTTCTCAAGGGAAAGCTGATCTTTGTCACAGCTGTGTAACCAAGTACAAGAAAGAACTGACACATGAAGTTTCCTTGCCACGGCTGCCATTGGGGTCACTGAACTGTGATGTAAATTTATATAAAGCAGCATTCATGCTTGAGAAATTTCTACAACAGCCAGATGGCAATAAGGAAAAACCTAGACCTGAGGTTCTAATTCCCATGTGAGCAGATAAAGAACACCAATATGGGGTTCTTCAGGAAATAGGATGCCCAACAAAGACATTAAATATTCAGAAGAAAAAAAGATTAGCTGTAGGATTTACAAACTATTCTGATAACATCTGTTTCTGGAATTGTAATGCATTTTATCAACAGGTTGAAGAAAGGTCAACGACAACATATGAGACAGACTATTGAGATAAACAGAAGAACTTGAATGGAACACAGAAGAACACAGAAATAAATAACTGAATGAGCGTTAAATTTCAGATTTCAAATCAGAATTAGAGCACTCCGGCAAAATGTATTTTAGCAAATTATCTAAAATCTGTAGAAGACAATTTTGAAATGATTTCATGAAATATAGAAAACAGGTTATAGAGTGTAAGGGTCCTAGGAACATGATAACAGTGGAAAACAGCAGGTATTGAGAATATAAATAAATGCCAGAGAAAATGATCAGGGCGAATGAAGCACAAGTCTAAAAACCTCTTTACTCACTGGAAAATCACCTGAGTTTGTAGGTCAAAAGACTCACCATGCCTAAATTGGAAATACTGGTAAGATGAATATATTTCTGGAAAAAAGGGAGACTCCATATGAGGGCTAAGCTGCTTGGCACTCCTGTTTTAATAACATCTGTAAGTAGCTCTTATAGGTCTCAAAGAGTGAAATGGTTATACAAATAGGACATCAGCAGGTATCAGGTTTTTGCTTGGCTTGACTTCTCACTAATAAGATGGGGTCACTTCGAAAACGACGGACAATAATGTCAGAAAGGAGCCCCTCAGTTATGCTGAATACAAGGAGCATCCAATCAAGTGCAGAAAGGTGGTTATGCCTTCTCAACAAAGAAGTGCTAAGCAAAAGACAACTGCTGAGATTTCCCACTGTCTCAGATCCTTTCTTGGGTTGCTAGATTTTGGAAATTCCCTTCATTTTAGGAATCAAGAGGAATTTATGGTATCCAGGCTATTAGGGAAGGGGTTTCCTGATAAACACTAGTTTTTGAAGCCAGAGTTAATTGATGAGATAGTATAACAGAAATTGAGTTGTAAATGTAGCCATTCCAGAAAAACAAAGAATAAGGAATACCCACAAACATATTTTCAATGTCATTAGTGAAGTGAAAATTATAGCTACAATGAAATATCACCCATTACCCCCTAGAATGGGATTGACAGCATCAAGTGCTGACAAGAATTTGCAAAAATGCAACCTTTGTATATAGTGATGTGAATGTGAAATAGTACAACCATTCGGGAAGACAGTATTAATATTAATAATGGTGTTATTTGTAATAGTTCAAGAGTGAAAATAATGCAGATGTCTATTATGCAATGGAATACCACTCAGTAACACAAAGAAACAAATGACCGATATATACCACAAAATGAATGAACCTTAAAGGCACTATGCTCTCTTGTCCCTTGTCCTTTTAATTTTTTTGAGACTAGGTCTCACTATATTGCTTAGGGTAGTCCCAATTCTGCTGACTCAAATGATTCCCAGCCTCAGCCTCCCAGATAGCTGGAATTACAGGCACCCATCACCATACCCTGCTGCTTTTTCAAGACCAAGTCTCCCTATGTTATTCAGGGTAGTCTCGCACCCATGAATTCAAGTGATTCCTGGCCTCTTGCTTCCCAGCACTTAGATCACTGTGCCACCATGCCTGGCTCCCTTCTCCTCTAGTATTTGCCATTTGGCAAAACCTAACCCTGGACATGCCTATTATTTGCTTTTGCCTTGTTTGCATACAGCTTTCTTGTCCTGTTAGCAAAAAACACAAAATCTAATCAGATTGTCTGTATACATTTTTTTTGTTTACAATCTTAATTGGTGTATATACATCCGTTTTCTCAGCAGTTCAAATTCTAGTCCTGCATATTTCATATCTTCCTGTTATTTTTCAGCCAATTAAAATACCTCTGACACAGAGGAAAAAGATATTTTCAAGTAAGACCTCTGTGAAGCTCCATTAAATTTAAATTTATTGAAGTACAATTTATTTACCGTTTTTATCTTTCATCCTTACCACTTATTTGAAGAGTTGGCTCTATTCTTACCTAATTTTTGTACCTGTGTACTGCAAATTATAGTGACCACCTCTCTGTATAGAGTTTATATTCTGGTGAGGAGAAAGCACCAGTTCTTTGGGAGAACACATCTCTATATCATACTATATATCTTTAATAGTATGCTCTGAAAGTATCCAGAGCTACTCTCGGCGCTATTAATCAAATTTACAATTACTTGTTCAGTGTTTGGTTTTCCTATTCTTTAAATGAGGCTGCTAGCTCCCTGAGAACAAGGACTACTTCCTTAGAATAGTATTAGCTTCCTTACTACAGTATTTTGTATATGGCAAAATCACAGTACAAATTTGTTGAATGTCTAACTAGAATGTCTTTATTAACTATGATTTTTTTTCAAAGTGGTAGGTGTATAACTGATAGTTTTCCATATTGTTTTGTTTTCTAAATTTTCTTTAACATTATTCAATTACTATCTTATGAAAATAGCAATCATAACTTATAAATCAGTGGATCTATTGCCAAGGGATTTTTTTTTATAGAATCTTGGGGGCATTTTTTTGCTTTTACTAAAACTGAAAAAGCATAAGCTAAACATTCTGACTAAAGTTGATAGGCTGAATAACAACCTGACAGGTTGTTAGATGTTGGAAGCAAAAATCCAGTTGTCTTTCTACAGCAAAGGACAGAAAACTTGCATTTAAAGTTCCAAAGGGACTGTGAGACCATGCTAATTGGCTTTTGGAGAATTTGTTGCTTATTAAATATCTTGCCTGATTCTGTAGAGCTTTTACATGGATAGATTTCATACTTTTATCCATATAGTTGAAGAGTTCAAGGTGATTCTGTATGACAGTGGTCCCCCAAAGAGTCAAGATTGTAAATATGCATAATGTGATGAACTTGCTACTGAAGGCCCATAGATGCCATGTGGGAAATGCACTGCAGTGTGATAGCTTTGTGTGTTATTAGTATCATTACATTCCAGGTGAATTAGTTTTAATTTTATTGTCCAATTCCATTATTAAGTATCTGTAAGTTCTAAAAGCTATTCATTCATTTGCCTAGTCTGTTTTTGTATAGTATCTAATCTCTAACTTTTCTTAATGACTGTTGACATTGCTGTAAACTGGATCACTTAATCAGTAGATGACATAAAATGGAAAATCACTCTTCATGCTGCATTTCATTTTGCAGTTACACAACTCTATGAGCTATTTTAGGGAAAAGATCTGAAAGGAAGGGAAACTATTAAGCCTTTATTGTGACTATGAAAGAAGTCTTTCAATTGCCTTCAACATACAAGTGCTCCTTGGATAAACTATTCTGAGATCTTTGTTAGTATAGTCCTGGTTATAATATATTTTACTATATTGTCTTTACTTTAGTATTATACTGAAACTTTTGTTATAGGAGTTACATAGACTGCTATTGTGAATGACCTTTTTTCTTTCTTTCTTTTTTTTTTTTTTACAAATGCATTCATGTGACATAGACATGTCATAAAGATATGTATTCTCAAACACCAACCTACTGTTTAACTGCAGTGTTGTATGTGGGTATATTTGAGTCTTCCTATAATATAGCATAGGGAAAAGGGAGTCAAAGAGCTGTGTTCTCATTCCAAATCAGTTCTCTGGATATATTAGCTTGCTTTTCATTTTAGATCTCAGAGAGAGGATTTGACCAGTATCCAGTGTGTAGAGAACAACATCAAAGAAATAAAAAATCCTGTGCGTTGACAAACTTGATGTCTGGACAGACTGCTTACAATTTGATGATGAAAAGAATGATAGCTACTACCTCAACAACATCTGCCACAAAAATGTGAAGCTAATGGAAAAATTGTGGCAATACCAGGAGAAACAAAAAAGGACATAGCCTGATTCAGAGGATGAGACTGAAAAATATCTATGTATACACACACACACACACACACATGCACACACAGAGTATGCCACGTAGTAGAGAACTATTTTTTAATAAGAGTTTTGGTAAAGAAAAGAATAACACAAGGAAAGGCTAGACAGAGAAATGGAAACAGAAACAATAGTAGAGAAATGAAGACAGAAAATTTCCCTGAAAATAATCTATCAGTATGAAGAAGAGAATTTAAAAAATTGAAAAAGAGAATCACCTGGATATTTACTGGCAAAGGGCACTTAGATGAAGAAAGAAATGTCATGCATATTATGTTTATCTTCAAAGGAATAAGACATTTTCTGGTTCAGAATGTTCCTTAGGAATGATAAATACAGAAGAACAGTGGGGTACCAATTTCAAATTCCTGTGAAAAACTTTGCTCATAGGGAAGGTTTGAGATCTCACTAATTTAATACTCACTCAAGTCAGATTTCATAAGCAAAGAGAAGATAAAGACATTTTTATATATGCAAAGTATGGAGAATTACTTAAAATTATTGAATGTTTTACTCCAGTGTCCCAATAATGATCAAAACATGGTACAAAAGAACTTGTGGTTTTTGATATCTAGTCAAACATAGTATTAAGGCAAATATTTATAGTAAAACAAATTTTCAAGTTAGACAGTCATTGCATTACATTGAGCTCCATAGAGACAGCACCAGGGCAAGTGAGAGCAGGCAGGCACTGGGCGACTCTGTGCCTCGCTGAGGAAAATAATTAAACATGGGTGAAGGAGACCTAAGAAACTAAGAGGCAAAATGTCACCATATGCATTTTTTTGTGCAAACTTGGTGGGAGGAGCAGAAGAAGAAGCACCCAGATGCCTCAGTCAGCTTCTCAGAGTTTTCTAAGAAGTGCTCAGAGAGGTGGAAGACCCTGTATGCTAAAGAGAAGGGAAAGTTTGAAGACATGGCAAAGTCAGATGAAAGAGAAATGAAAGAGAAATGAAAGAGAATGAAAGAGAAATGAAAACTTATACCCCCCCCTAAAGGGGAAACAAAAAAGAAGTTCAAGGATCCCAATGCACCCAAGAGGCCTCCTTCGGCCTTTTTCTTGTTTTGTCCTGAGTATTGTTCAAAAATCAAAGGAGAATATCCTGGCCTATCCAGGATGCAAAGAAACTGGGAGAGATGTGGAATAACACTGCTGCAGGTGACAAACAGCCTTATGAAAAGAAGAAAAACACAAAAAGGATATTGCTGCATGCTGAGCTAAAGGAAAGCCTGATGCAGCCAAAAAGGGGATCGCCAAGGTGAAAAAGAGCAAGAAAAAAAAAGAGGAGAAAGATGAGGAAGATGAAGATGAGGAAGAGGAGGAAGATGAAGAAGTTGAAGATGAAAAGAGGATTATGATGATGAATAAGTTGGTTCTAGCACAGTTTTTCCCCCTTTTCTATAAAGCATTTAACCCCCTGTACACAACTCCTTTTAAAGAAAAAAATTGAAATGCCAAAAAAATTTTTTTCCAGTTAAATACAAATGTCTAAATTTTTTTTCAACCGGGAAAAGATATAATCTTACAACTTGTCTAACATTAGTTTGTACCTAAAATGTCATTTAAGGTGGGACTGTTTGTGGTGAAAAGTATTTATGCATTTACACATACACTGCACATACACACCACACACACACACACACACACACACACACACACACACACAGACTTGATGCCTTATGCCATTATAGCATTTGTT
The DNA here is from genome assembly GCA_004024945.1 of Uropsilus gracilis. NCBI lineage: Eukaryota > Metazoa > Chordata > Mammalia > Eulipotyphla > Talpidae > Uropsilus > Uropsilus gracilis. The sequence continues at coordinate 31,087 of PVHY01013711.1, forward strand.
TCTAGTTGATATTGACTATAACATACATTCTGATTGGTTGTACCATACCAGATGTTAAACATATTGAATATTATTCAGGCTGAACGAATGAATGGGTAAACTAATAGTTTATTTTTCCTTTTATCTTCACTCTTGTGGTTTTCTTTCTCATATTTAAGCATCTTTGAGCAGGTGTATGTCTCATCGGACTTCAGTAAAATCTGTCCTTCCTTCACATAAACACAATATTCCTTTTGGTGTAGTTCCTTGTAAAGTCTGAGGGTAACAATAATGTTATCTATATGTTTATTTTTTTATAATATTGTGATTATTTTTCCTGTTTTCTGCCTACATGGCATAAGGATATACAGTCATCTGAAACTATGACTATTACTTCTGAATCTATTTCTAATTACTGAATTGTGGACACTGCTGGTTACCTTGGTCATTATAGTTCCTTCTATGTCATGTCTGCTAAGTCTACTTGGTAAGTGGATATATACCTCAGTTAAAAAATTTCTACCTCCCCATTTAGAGACATGTTGACTTTAAAATTAGAAGAGTTTTTGGCATTGTCTTGTCATTTAAAAATGACATGAAATGAATGAAATAGAATGAAAGTGGTTCAGTGATTTAATTATGCTTAACTGAGGTATTGTTTCAGCGAGTCTAGCTTTCACCTCCCTTTACAGAACCTTTTAATCAGGTTAGTTCATTTTTGGACAAACATATGCTTCCCTTTATTGCTAACATGTGCTTCATTTTTATTCCAAAGCTTATTATTTTGATGTTTTAGATTGTAGTCCAGAAATCTAAATTTTCTTTTTTGATACCATCTGCATCGCCAGCCTTTCACCTCCCATAGCCTCCTTTCTCTTTGAAACTCCCAACTGTTAGCTGGAAGAAGGAATGACAACACCACCTGTGCCCCCTTAGATTCCTAATCTAGACTTTCCAGTCCCAAAAGATGTTTCCTGGAGACTAATTTATGCTCTAATTAATTTATTAATTAATATTATTTGCGAAGTTATTTTGTGCCAAAAACTAAGATGGTTGGTTATTTTCTAATTGAACAATAACTGAACTGATAATGAACTTCAGGGGTATTTCTATTACAATATGCAAAAATAAGTTATTTTTCTCCCCTTACATGGAATTTCTATCTTGCTTTCCTCTGGCCATTCTGGAGATGTGTTGGAATAGAATTTCCACTTCATTTTTTAAAAGCTTCCCTGTTTTTCTTATGTAAACAGTAAGTGCTGCTACAGACACATTAGAAAGTTCTGGTAAATAGAAGAATATAGTTTATATGTATTATAATATAGTTTATAAGTATAGCATTAAAAAGACCTAGAAGAATGTACTCTGAATGAAACATTTACATGACATGGACTTGAGGGCAGGGAGAAAGCTGGGGAAGACATTTCGCTTTGTACACTTTTATGTAACATGAATTTTTATCCTCTCATACGACTTTTATAATAAAAGAAAATATATAAATGTGCAATATGAAAATACCCATCAAGATCACCTAGAGTTGGCAATCTTTTAACTTCAGTGACATATGAGAAGAAAATGTAAAGGACTGAAGTTTAATAGACTTCGAATGTGCTTTGTAATCTATCAGTATTATATAGATCTTGGTTTGAAGACACTAGTCAGATATCTTTCTGAAGGATGCTGGTCTGAATTGAATTGTGTGTTCCTTTCCCCGGCCCTTCCCCCTAGGCCCTAGACTCCAGGGTCTGTATTTTTTGGATACAGGATCTTCATGGAGGTCATCATGTCAAAATTAGATAATTAAGGTGCACCCTAGTGCAAAATGATTGGCTTTACAAAAAAAAGGGGTAGTTTTTTAGATGTGTGTTGTAATTATCATCTCTTATTCAATATGTTGCCTTTTCATTTGTATGATGGTTCTTTTCACTATGCGAGAAATTTCTAGTCTGTTATAGTCCCATATGTTTATTTTGTGCTTATTTCCCTTGCAGTTGGAGTCAAATCTTCAAAGACTCCATTTTGTTGAGCTTATTGCTGTTTTCTTACATGCATTTTTATGATTTCAAGTGTTATGTGCAAGTCTTTAGTCCATTTTGAATTAATTTTTGTGTATTGTGTGAAATAGCAGTGTTTTTTTCTTTTTAACATATGGCTATGTAGTTGTCTCAACATCATTGACTGAAGATTTGCAAATTAGGTGTCCATGTATGTGTGTGTTTATTTTGGAACTCTCAATTCTACCATTGATCTGTGTGTCTGTTTTTGTTATAATGCCATACTATTGTGATTACGACTGTTCTCTAGTATAAATTGAAATCAGAGAATGATCTTTATTATTTTTTTTCCTAAGGATTGCAGGATCTGTTTCTTTCTCACTCTCTCTCTCTCTCTCCATCCATATTGAATTATAATGCTGTTCACCTGAAACATACAGGATTGTAAATCACTATTATATCAATATAATTTTTAAAGGGGGATATTAAGGCATAAGACATACACACAGGAAAAAATGCCATGTAGAGATGAAGGCAGAAATTGGGGTGATAATCTACAAGCAGCAAAATTTACCAGAAAGCTACCAGAAACTAGGAGGGGAGTCAGGAACAGATCTTTATTTCAGGTTTCAAAGAGAGCATGAACCTGCTGAAACCTTGATACTCGACGTCCAGCCTCCATAATTGTGAGACGAGTGAATTTCTGTTGCTTAAGTCACTCAGTTTGTGGTACTTTGTATGGCAGACCTCACATATAATAGAGATACTAAATTATAAGGCAGTTTCTGATGTTCAGTAAATTGTCTTTTAGTGGAAATTTGACCTTTAATCTCTGGTAAATTTAATTACCTGAATCAGATATTCAAAATACATAATTTTTAAAAATGTCAGTTTCTCGGTACTTACACACACATGCACCAACACATCTATTCCCACATATTGTGAAATTTTATGGCCACAATGATAATGAAGTGCAGTACAAATTCTTATGTTGTTTGTTTTTTATGTTTCAAAGACTATATCTGGCTCCCAGTTAATTTATACAAAGGTTAGATTTTCTAGGGTTTCAGGTCTCTGGTTCAGGAATCCAAGTATATGTGGGAATATTTTCTCTTCATATTTGGAAGTTATCAGTCAAATTAATTGTAATTTGGGAATTTAGAAACTAAGAAAGAAGCTAAAGGATGTGGATAGCATACTATATTATTCAGAAATTAATCGAGAAACCAAAAATCCCCACATTTAGCTATTTCAAACAAGAGGGGGAATTAATACAGATAATTAGGTGCTTTGAAAACCATTAGAAGAGGTAGAGCTATAGAAGGTCAAGGGACGATCCCTGCTAGATCTTAATTTTTGAGAAAAGGAAGGGCCTGAAAGTGTCTACTAATATGATCAAATATTCAAAAAACACTTAATATAATGGGCTTCTGCCTTGTTCAGAGGAATAGTTATTGAAGCCGTTTGCTCTACATGTGAGAAGAAGTGATAGGTTACAACTTACTGGTGCTCTGTTTAATGCCCTATGTGAGCAGTTCTTCCTAAAATAAAATACTCAGGGTTAACCATATGTCATAGCTGCAGTTTTCTGACAACATCTGAAAAGATGTCACTGCATAACAGAATAGTGGGTATAAAATACCTGAGTCAGAAAAGCTGGGGGTCCCAGAGGAGAGAAACGAGAACAGGGAAACAAGTGGGAAGAAGGCTATAGTGTGATTTTACCTATTTATTGTTCATTTTCCTCCCTTATAACCCCATAATGTCACAGATATTTTGCCTGTCTTATTTACTTCTGCATTCTAAGGTTTTAAAGAGAAGCTGACATAAAAATATTACTTAATTATTTATTGAAAAAAATAAGGGCTATGAATTAGCATTTGCTATGAGGTAACATTAGCTTACATTTACTGATACCCCCTTTGAAAGGGGGAAACAGGAGAAAATCATAGAAGAAAAGTGTTCTAGGGAATATTGTCTCTCTCACTTTATTCCCCAAAAGGTTTTTTTCTATTTCTAATAGTAGGACTGGCATAAATAGTCTTGATCTGTGCTTATTAACTTAACTATTACCTGTCAGACTTAGAAGAGTTTGACAGGGGGATACATTCATATCATAGTTTGAGTTTTTGGGCTCAGAAATATTTAATAGCTAACTTGAATATGCTATTTGTTGTTATATTAGACTGGTTGGTGGATTTAACAGTGAAACTGGGGTGTATAGCAAAACTAGAAGGGACTTAGAGCCAGTGAAGTCTCAGATTCGTGGTTGGTGGACCAAGGGTGGGCTCTCTTAGAGGACCTGAAGTGTGGTCAATGAGGTCTTATTTGAAATGGTATGGCCAAAGATGGAGTCACATTCAGTGTTTTTGGTGCTGTAGTGCTGAAAAAGATAGACACCATATGAGAAAGATAAGTAATAAGAAAGCATGGCACCAGCATGGGACACAAGGAAGACTGAACTCAGGGAATTATAAAACAGAATGCAAGTATGCAGATGCTAGTAAAACCCACACTCAAGGTTCCCCGAGCATCAGGTAGCAATATGAGGTAATTTCTTAAATAATGCTTTAGTAGTTATTTCAACCTTGGGATGTAGTGTAAGGGAAGGGATGAGAATCAAAATAAGTAGATACAGTATTCTACTAGCAAATGTGTCCTTTTGTTTTAATGTTCTAGAACTTTCCTTCTTTAATCAATAGAAAAACAATTGAACTAATACAAAGAAAACCTGCTATTCAGATGACTCTCTTAGTAGGGAATATGGTATTTAGAAAAAGAACCCTTTTCATGTCCTCTGGATTACTGCTGAGACTTGATACCTGAAGTCGGGAACCCAGCGGTAGTAGAGGTTGATTCAGTAAGGGTCCTCACTATTGGATCCACCACCAGCTACACCCATCCTCAGGGAGAGTGTAGTGCTGTGGGGTTTCAAGACATAAGTCCTTGAAAGCACTACTACTCTGTTTTGTTGATTTTTGCATTCCAATATATAGCCTTTGCTTTAAGATCCTATGTGTTTTAGGTATACAGTAGGCTTATGTGGGTTGGTTTGAGAGACTTGGAAGAAAATGCTTCCTGTTTCTTCTGGGTAACTCAGCAGAGTGACTCCAGCATCAGAAACCAGGAAGAGTTGGTCACCCACCTTTCCAGTGTGTTTGGGAGAGTAGACTAAAATAAAGAAGACAACTAGATCTGTAAGAAAACTTTAGTTCTTAGTTGTTGTGTATTAATCTAACCTTACTCAAATTCTTTCTTAAAACAGAAAAGAAATTATCGAACTTTGAATGCAGATGTATATTCTTTATAAAGACAGACTTCACCTTAAATCCATGACTTGTAATTTCTAGAATGTAAGTTGTCATGTCAGGAAATTTTAATATTCCAGTTTTAGGGAAAATGATTATCTTTTCCTGGGTTAATCTTTCTACTTGAAGACTGCAATTATATGCACAGTTCTCCATCCTTAGGATACAATAGTGGTTTTACAGTCTCATCCCACTTGGTCACAGTGCCTCTGCGGTGGACCTGACTGAATAGACTTAAATAAAGTTCTGCTGACTGCACAGTAGAGAAATGATTAATAGCAAAACAGCCAGATCCGCCCAAAGTGATTGCACCATAGCTCATCTTCTCACATTTTTTATTAAAATGGTAGATTGATTTTTCTGCTTTCACAGCTTCTTCAGTATAAGGTGATGCATTTCTTGCTTGGCACACTCAGCAGCCTGCAGTTGTAAAGTTGAATTCCTGCACTGTATGTGTGAGTGTGGCATGTGTGTGTGTACATGCATGCATATGCGCTTACCTAGGTGCTATCTTGCAAAAGCTTTGAACTAGGTGCTAAAAACTCAGATTTTATTTTTGCTTCCTGTACTCACAATTCAGGTTACTTAATGAAAATTACAAACCACTTGAAACAGTGAATATTACAGCAGCAATGTTCCCTTTGTGTTTCTCACAGAGCACTTGATGAGCTCTGCTGGGCGAGCCTGCAAGGCACTATGGTGCAGTTAGGATGCTGGAACCGAACACAAGCAGACCTTATTTTGAACTCAGTCTTGCTATTTGCTCTGAATGAATCTCAAGAAATGACTTTGCTTCTCAGTGTTTCTTATTTGCTCAAATATGACTACTGTGAGCTTCAAATGAGAATGTGTCTGTACCAGAAAACCAACATCTTCTAACGCAACAATTTGTCTTCTGACAATTGTGTCTTGATGCTCCTTGGGACGACATAAGACAACCCCTGATAATACATCTAACATTGATCCTTAAGCACTACTTTTCTAGTTCGAGAGAGTCAGAAGGGATCAGTTCAACATCTTAAAGGTAGGTTATAAAACATACATAGGTTCTAGTCCTTTTCCAACACTCCCTCTTCCTTCCTCTCCCCAAATTCTTTGAGTCTCTAGTGAGCCATAGGAACAGGCATTGGAGGCTTTGTGACAGACCCTGCCCTTACTTTCTCTATGACATGTAGATGGAGTCAGTAAGTAGTAGACAATTTTAGGCTGTGGAGTCTCTTAAATTTTATATTTGAGTAGAAATTATGACCCCTAATATGTTGCCTTCAAGAAGGAGAACTTAAATGTCACAGCAAGCCTCTCTGTAACTCCAGTTAAGGCCACGCTGTGATAGAGGGTTTAGGTAATAGTGCCCATCAAAAAACTCTGTTATAATGGGTTGTATAACAAACCTAAGGTCAGGATTCTTGAGGAGAATTGGTACTCTTATGATGCTTTCTTCAGTACACTGTAATTTGAATAATTAGTACCAATTGTCTAAGCTCTAGCTGTCAGCAGTTTCTTGGTTAATTTTCTTCTTTTCCTTCTATATTCAAACAACTACATCCTATTGACTCTATATATTTTCTGACTCTCCAACTTATTCATGTTTCTCTATTTTCACCAAATTTTTTCATTTTGGGCCAGTGGTAGTTAGAGTGTGAAGTATACATTCAGAGATTTGGGTAAGATCATCTGTTGGTTGCAGGAAGAAAATATTAAGACTTTTGTTTTCTTTTGCTTTATCTCCTTAACTTACAAGATTTTGTAATGCTTATTTAGACTTGTTACTATGCATATTATACAGCACTATGCATATTACATAGGGGTGAATTCAAAGTTTTTTACTTATTTTGGGGGGGTGATCAAAAACATAGGCAGCAGTAGCATAGACCTCATTTCTTACCTACAATGCAACAATAATCTAATATTGACTGATATTTTTACTTTTCTCCAGTCTAGTCTAAGGCAATGATTTCAGAATATTACTAAAATGTAAACTTTAACCATGTCCCTCTTTTGCTTTAAAAATCAGTGGTTCTCCATTTTTTCAGGATAAAGGCTAGAAGGATATAGTTATTAATGGCTGTCAAAAAGATTTCAGAAACCTGCTTTTCTCTTCTGGCTTTATTTTTGGTCACTACTTTTCTTTCTAAACCTTATACATACTGAATTATGTGTAGGTCTTTGAATGTGTTATCCTCTCCCCTGGGCAACTGAACCTACTCCTTCTTTTGTCTGGAAATCTCTCTTCATCTCAGTCCTACCTTTCTTAAGATTATCTAATCCCTTGATTCTTCAAATCATAGATTAGATGTCTCTGAAAGATGGTTCCTAATTGCCTCTTTAACTCTCTCCTCTAAAGAGTAAGCATCTTCTTCCAGTGATTTATCTCAGATTCACTGCAAAGTACACAGCAAAGGTAGCTCACATATTTGTTGAATAAATAGCTAAATTCATCATCATGAAATCATATTATCAGTCAACAATAAAACCTTGATGACCCATCTAATCTCCAAGGCATATTCCAAATATCCGCTTATTCAGCCTTTTTTTCCAGACCGACCATGCGTGCTTTTATTTGAAAATATTCTCTGCTAGTGTAACTAACTGCTCTTTTATGGGTCTTTCCTCCAGAGCTTGTATTACTACTTTTAGGAATTATATATGTATGCCACAATTAACCACAAAAATAAGAATGTTGATCATAATTGTTTATTATTTTGTTTTCTAAAATGTAGCAATTTTTTTCATTTTGAACAAAATGACATTGCTATGCTGCTTATTCCTTATAATCCTGGAAAGCAGTAAAAATCTGACAGAGAGTAAGTGTGATTTGTTTTTTTCAACATTGACTGTTACTCAGAGGTAAGGACATTTCATCATTATCACTGCATTTGTAATATGGTGCTTGACATGGTTTCAGTTAACAAAGGAAAAAAACCAGGTGTGAATCAAGTCAGTAAAAAGATGTTCCCAGTGAGGGGAGTTAATTATCTAAAGTACATCTTAAGTCTAATAGGATTTCTTGTAAATATCATTGCAAAGACCATTTTGGAGTTTATAACAGGAAAGGAGACACCATTATGAGATAGAAAATAAGCATGCATTTTATCTGGTCATATTTTGATGTTTAGGTTATTTATATTCTGTCAGAATCTTACAATGATTTACGGTATCTTACAAAGAGCCATATATGGCAGCAAGATGAAATAGCTTGAAAATAGTAATGAAAAATGAGGCCAAGGAAAATGAAGATAGGAAAATATGATGATGCCTGTAAATACCTTCATATAAGAAGACAAGCTGGGAAATCCTATGCACTTATTGGGGAAAGGGACCAAAGTTACCTTAGACCTTCCCTGCTCAGTATATAAAGGAAATGTGTTCCTTGGTGCAGCTCACAATGCTGGTAATAAAATGAGACATTTCTTCATAACTATTCATAGAGCATTCTGAAATCTAGTCAATGCCATCTTCAACAACATTATTTTTTAAATTGTGATAAAATACACATAATATATAAAATATGATAAAATTTATTATTTTAATAATTTTAAAGTGTACAATACAGTGCTCATAAGCAAATTCACATTATTATGCAAACATCACCATTATCAACTTTCAGAATGTTTTATGAAGTTAAAACCCTATACCCAAGGAGCAGTCCCTCCCCTGGCAACCACTAATCTTTCTTTTTTAACAAAATTCTTAGTTGACATGATAAACACTGTCATACCCCTGTGCATTGTAATGTCACAGATAGAAGTGGGTGTCAGCATACCATTTTCATATTTATGTTCAAGCCTTTCATAATTTATACTGTTTAGAAAAATTTATTTGGCAGAAGAGAGGCAGGACTTCTTTCATCTCTGGAACTGCCTAGAGGTATACTTGGAGAGGACTGTTCTACCTACATTATGGGGTTGGAAGAATTTTTATTTTATTTTTTATTATTTTATTTTATTTTTTATTTATTTATTTTAAAAATTAATTTTATTGATTTGTCACAATTGTGCATTAATTGATCCTTCCTCCTTCTCTGTGTCCCCCCTCTGTATCCCCCTTCCAGTCACTCCATCTCCCATTTTTCTGCAATTTGTTGGTTGGTTAAATTGATGTTCAGTTGTTGGTTGTTTGGCCCATTGTTCTCTTCTGATATGTGGTAAATGTGGTTTTTTTTTTTTTGCATATATATGTATATTTATATTTATATTACATTAGTCCATTATT
>PVHY01013712.1:0-40634 GCA_004024945.1 Uropsilus gracilis
CTTCAGTTTGGTGCTTAGCTTGTTTTGACTTTTCCTCAAGGCTTTTGTTTATTTTTTTTTCACTATATCCCATATATTAGTGAAACCATTTGGTTTCTGCTTGTTTCTGCTAATAGGATTTCTTCTAAATACATCCATGTTGTTATAAAATCATCGAATTTGTCATTTTTAATTGAGTAATATTCCATTGTGTATATATATCACTTTTTTTTCACCCAGTCATCCGTTTTGGGACATTTAGGTTGTTCCCATGACCTTGCAATTATAAATTGTGCTGCAGTAAACATCTGAGCACAGGTGTCCCTTTGCACCCACATTGAGGTCTCTTTTGGGTAGATTCCCAAAAGAGCAATTGCTGGGTCAAATGGTAGTTCCATTTTCATTAACTTGAGGGTCCTCCACACCGCTTTCCATAGTGGTTGGACTAGTTTACATAAGTCACTGTGCTTCAGCATGCTTTATCATGCTTCCATCTGATCATCATGCTTCAGTTCTTGAATGAAAAGTAAATCTTCAGTTATAAAACATTTTTAAAATTTTCATTTTGTAATTTGCATACAATATTGGTCTTGTTTGTATGGTTGTTCCCCTTAGGGATGATCCTCTATTCCATATTCTACTTCTGTCCCTCCACCTTACTCCCCTTTTACCCATTCCCCCCTCTGGTCACTCCAACTTGTGCTGCAAGTCTTTGATCCATGTTTAGCCCACTGGTCTTTTTTTTTTCTGGAACTATGTCCTTTTTTCCTGGGTACAGGCTTGTACTCCTGGACAGCAACACACCAGGCTGCTCTGATCTCCAGGAGTAACTAAGGTGGATCATCAGGCTGAGCACATTAGGAACTTGTAGGGCAAATGAGTGGTGTGGTTCTCCAGGATATTTTCTGGTGTCTGTCACATAGTGCTGTTTGTGTGTTGTATAGTTTGGGTATCTTGGGTTGGGGTCCAAACTCCCAGCCACTGGCAGTGGAGATGTTCCCTTCTGGGGACAGACTTCTCAGGTATTGGTCCAGCTCCTCTCTTCTCTCGTGATATCAGTTCTGCCATGGGGCCACAGCCACAACTCTGTGGCATTCTTCCCCCATTGATTGATAAAGGAGGGAGCCTCATTCACATTGCACATAACTGTGGACCAGGGGTTTGGTTCCCTAACCCTGGAGACAATGCAGGTAGAAATCTATGATAGGTCAACTCAATTGCTGGTCTCACTTTCTTGTCTCAGTAGTTCTGAACATGCTGCTTGTCCTACTCAGATGGTGAGTGTATCCAGGACCATTATTGCTTCTTTTCTTCTCCATTACATTTGCAGATGGAGAGACGGATTTTTTCATTTCTACTGCAGGTCTGATTGAGGTTGGAGTGAGCCAGAGGGGGGACCCCTGCCAGCCCCCAAGCCTACACCCTGGCAGAGGTGCCCAACCCCCATACCCTGGCCACGTGGAGGCAGAGGCTGGCTATCCCAGCCTGAAACTCCTGAACCCAAGACTCTGGGACTCTGGGACCCTGGGACCCCAGTGCCATAGAACTCACCCTATTCCCTCCCCAAACCCCCACCAGCGACCTAGGCCTAGATTGAGGGGTGCTGGAGGTCCTCTCCAAGAGCCTGAGCTGTCTGAAAGGACCAGTATAAATAAAACATTTAAAAACTGATAATGAAAAACCAGCAGTAATCAGAAGTAAATTAAGGTAATAGTATTAATTTATTATCAAACAGAAAGGACACAAGTCAATAAAGTAGATATTTGCCTTAAGAAGTTCAAAAGAGAAAAAATGAAATAACCTTAAATACATAAGAAGACAATTTTTTAAAAATATAAATTGATAGAAAACTAAAAACATTAAAACTGAATAAGCTAATTCTAAAAATGCTTATCTAATAATTAGATAATGATAGATTGTTGTCTTGCATTTATAGGTGTTGTTCTAAGTCCTTCAGACATTTTAACTTCTAATATTTAGAATAACTTACCATATGTACTAGTTGTAGCCACAGTAGAAGACTGAGGTACAAAGAGGTGAAATAGATTGCCCAAAATCATAAATCTGGGAAGTAGTGTTTGGAATTTGACCCTAGACAGTCTGACTCCAAAGATGGTGTCATTAGTTACCATACTATACTCACAGTTATTAAGAAAATAGTTATAAACACATAAAAATAATAAATAGCAATTAAAAATTGTAAGTGTAAAGGATAATATATATTAAAGTGAAAATATTTTTTGTATTCTCAATTTTGTAAATATTAAATAATTTATTTATATATAAATATATATAAATAAAATTCACATTTTAAAATTCACATCTTTGTAATCCCCGGGGTTCGCCTACCACCTTCCCTCTCTGACTGTTCCCACCCACTCTCCCACCCTGAGTTGTGTACTTCAGTTTGGTTGTTAGCTTGTCTTGACTTTTCCTCATGGCTTTTTGTTTATTTTTCCTGTGAACCATATATTAGTGGAACCACTTGGTTTCTGTCTTTTTCTTTCTGACTTGTTTCTGCTAATATGATTTCTTCTAAGTACATCCATGTTATCATAAATTCATCAAATTTGTCACTTTTAATTGATAAATCATATTCCATTGTGTATATGTACTGTATCTTTTTCATCCACTCATCTGTTTTAAGACATTTGGGTTGTTTCCATGTCCTCTTTGCAATTATAAATAGTGCTGCAATAAACATCCAAGCACAGGTGTCCCTTTGTACCCACATTGAGGTCTCCTTTGGGTAGATTCTCAGAAGAGCAATTGTTGGGTCAAAGGGTAGTTCCATTTCCATTAGTTTGAGGGTCCTCCACACTGCTTTCCATAGTGACTGGACCAGTTTACATTCCCAACAGCAGTGTAAGCATGTTTCTTTCTTTCCACATCCATGCCAGCACTTGTCGGTGCCTGTTTTTTGGATGTGGGCCATTTTTACCAGTGTAAGGTGGTATCTCATTGTGGTTTTGATTTGCATTTCCCTGATTGCTAGTGACGTTGAGCTAGTGACGTTGAGCATGTTGGCCATTTGTATATCCTCTTTGGAGAAGTGTCTTTTTAGTTCTCCCCATTTTTAAGTGGATTTTTTTTTCTTTGTTTTTGTTAAGTTGTGTGAGTTCTTTGTGTATTTTTGTAATAAGACCCTTATCATTTGTATGGAGGGCAAAATTTTTTTCCCACTTGGTTGGGTTTCTTTTTGTTTTCTCTGTTATCTCTTTTGCTGTACAGAAGCTTTTTAACTTGTCCCAGCTGTTTATGTTTTCCTTCATTTTTTACCTGCTATAGATGTGTCCAGAAATGGATTTCTGAATTGTGACTCATGGAGGAATTTACTCAGGTTTTCCTGTATGATTTCCGGCCTTAACAACCAGGTCTTCTATCCATTTTGAATTGGTTTTGTACCTGGTGTTAAGGATGTTTCTTGGTTCATTTTTTTTGCATGTCTGGGCCCTGTTTTCCCAGCACCATTTATTAAAGAGGCTGTCCTAGTTCCAATGTAAGTTTTTCACTCCTTTGTCAAAGATTAGTTGAATATATATGTGTGGTTTTATTTCAGGGCACTCAATTCTGTTCCATTGGTCTGATTGCCTGTTTTTGTACCAGTACCAAGCTGTTTTAATTACTATGGCTTTGTAGTATGATTTGAAGTCTGGAATTGTAATACCTCTGTTCTCTTTTTTTTTTCTGGTCAGGAGGTAAAGTGCAAATAATTTTAAAATATTCTTTCTAAGTAATTTATCGTCGAGGCTGCCTGGAGTTATCTGATAACTCTCAAAAGAATAATTATTTCTTTGTTTCACCCAGGTCAGTGCCCATGTACTACCTTTAAAGTGCATTCCTACAACATCACTTAAAATGTGGGAAATGCAAATCAAAACCACATTAGAAACATCAAATGCTAATGAGGATGTGGGTACAAAGGAACCCTGTTACATTGCTGGTGGGATTGTAAACTAACCCAGCCACTGTGGAAAGTGGTGTGGAAGTTTCTCAAAATACTAAATATGGATCTCCATACAATCAGTGATTCTTCTCCTGGGAATCTACCCAAAGTCCACAAAAACACTAATTTGAAAGGAAACCTGTACTCCTTTGTTTACTACAGTAAAATTCACAAAAGTCAAGATATGGAAACAACCCAAATGGCCCCAAATAGACAAATAGATAAAGTGGTATATTTACACAATGGAAGACTATTTAGTGATCAAAAAAGGCAAACTCTTGCCATCTTCAACTGCTAATGAAGCTAAGGGATTATGCTAGCTGAAATTAGTCAGAAGTAAAGAAATAAATACCGCATGGTCTCACTTATATGTGAAATATAGATAAATCAAACAAAAAGATAAGAGATAGTCAAAATTATAAACTGATGATAGAAATGAAGTATATAATAACAGAGGGGGAGGGAGGAACATAAGGGAATATGGTGATGGATCATTGGTGATATGGTGACAGGAGAAATATGGAGACTATGATGATGTAAGACAAAATGTTAAAATTACAAAAAAAAAAAAAAAACAGAGAGCACACTCCTAGGATAAAGATGAAGTTCACAAAATTGAACTTGTTTGGTGTGGCATTGCATAAATACAAAGTCTGTTGTTCAAAGTGCTAAATGCTCCTCTCCACTTTTTGGAAATGCTCCTTTCCTTTCTTCCAAGAAATGCTTTTGTGCACTTCAATCAACAATGACTGAATCAAAATTGTCATCTTTCAGATCTCGTTCCCCTGTCATAAGTGGATCCTAGACTTGGGCTCATGGGAATTCTTTGGAGTTTTGTACTTTAGACTTGGGAGAACAAATCTCAGGTGGTATGCTGAAGAACAGGGTCCTAGCATTGCTTCTGCTGAGAACAACCAAAATTTTGGTTAAAATAACAAAATGTCTCTTAAAAATAGTAAGATGCTACTACACATTTGTTAGATTGGCTAAAATACAAAACATTGAAAATACTAAACTGCTGGTGGGAAGCATAGTGAAAGGTACTCTCATTCATTGCCACCGGCAACACAAACATTTGGAACACAATTTGGAGGAGTCTTACAAAGCAAACATATTTTTACTTGATGATCCAGCAATCATTCTCTTTGGTATTTATCCAAAGTTGTTGAGAACTTGTATTCACATAAAAACTTGCGTACACATGTTTAAAATGATATTATAATTGCCAAAAATTGAAGTAACTAAGATGTCTTTCAGCAAGTGAATAGACAAGTACATAGTGGTACATGCAGATAACTGAATAATATCCACTGGCACAAACAATTGTGCTAACAAGTTATGGAAAGAGGGGGAGAAAGTTTTAATGTATATTGTTGAAAAAAAGTCAAATTGCAAAGCCAATATAATATATGATTCCAAGCTTACAATAGTATGAAAAAGGTGAATTTATAATCAGTGGTTGCCAGGGTTTTGGAGGATGGGAAGGAGAAATGATTAAGTAGAACACAAAGGACATTTGAGGCAGTGAAATGCTTCTATGTGATATTGTAGCACACATGTTGTGATTTATACATTGCCCAAACTCACATGATGTACAAAGTAAACTCTGATATAAAATATAACTTTTAATTGGTGATGATGTATCAACAGTAACCCATCATTTGTAACAAATGTACCATATTAATATCAAATGTCAACCATAGGATAAATTGTGTGTGTTCAGAGGAGATTGACAAGAGATGAGGTAGATAGGAGCAATCTATACCTTCACTTCTTTTCCTGTAAATTTAAAACTTTCCTAAAAATAAGATCTATTAAAGCAGATATTTTAAGGAAAGACAACAATGAATGAAGGACTTGACGCTCTGGAGAGAAGTTAATAATACATTGGGACAAGCCTCACTGCTTTTTCCTTCCACACTGTCAATTCTTAATAGCACCCCTAGAAACTGAACAAAAAGCAGTGGCACAGAGCTCTTAGCAGTCTCTTGGTCTGAGATGACAAACAATGGAGTTCATTGCTACCAATATATCCAGGACTGAAAGGGACAAGATCCCAGCAAAAAGGAAACTACTGAGATATGAACTCAATCAGCCTTCTCCATCATTTTTGTTCTCAAAGTGTTTTCTGATTCTTAATCTGTAATTGAGACTGATGACTCAAATAGGATCTGAAGAGGCTAAGACCCTTAAACAGAGCCTTTGAAATCTCATGGTGCCAACTAGAGACAACTGGAATTCAAGGTCTTTCATAAAGGATGGGTTTTGGAAGACAACCTAGACTTTCATTTAGACCCCAGAAGATCTGCTCAAGCAAATAGACCAGATACTACAAGAACTGAAATCTGACCTCTGATGCTTTCAATCCATGATTGAATCAAAGTGAACTTGTTCTTTTTTAACTTTCTGTCACAATGAAAGCCACTATCTCAGTAAGAGGATAAACAGTATCTAGAGCTTCTATTTATATTATATACACAATGTAAAATATTCCATATGCATGCCATAGTGAAATTATAACCAAGGGAGAAGAAAATAATAGATCTATATCTACTATAATTGCACATATTAGAATTATCAAACATGGAGTTTAAAATAATATCAACAATAGATAAGAAGATGTAAAATACAACCAAATATGTAAAATCCATAAATATAACTACAAAGGATTTTTTGATAACTAAAAAGCTAAAGTCAAGAACTCAGTAGATATTTTAGCTTCAAAATAGACAAGCAGAAAAAAAGAAAATATAGACTGATGAAGTGAGAGATAGATCAAATAGGAAACATAGCATGAAAGCATAGAAAGAAAAAAAAAACTAAGCAATACAGAAAAGATCATGAAAGACGTAAGGTCAAGGTCTGATATACTTTTAATTATCCTCTCAGAAATAGAGAAAGAAAATAGGGTACAAAAATAGTGAAGAAATAAACTTACAGGAAATCAAGAGACAAAAATCAATAAAGCCAGTAGTTGATCTTTGCAAAACATTGATAAGACTCTGACCAAGCTAGCTATGAAGAAAAGAAAGTAAACATAATTGCTAATATCAAAATTAAAGTGGATACATCTCTACTGATCCCACAAATATTAAAAGGAATATTACCAGTAATCCTAGGCCCATGAATTTGAAATGTATCAATTCCTTGAAATATACAATTTATTAATGCATAGGCAGGGCATGGTGGTGCCTGCCTGTAAGCGGCAGCTTAGGAAGCTGCGGCTAGGGACAGGGATCACATTTTGAGTCCCACCGGGGCCACTTAGCAAGACCTAGTTGCAAAAAATATAGCTAGGCATTGTGGCATGCGCCTGTAATCCCAACTACCTGGGAAGCTGAGGCTGGGAATTGCTTGAGTCTGTGATACCGGGACAATGTGAGCCTGTGGTTCCACAGGCAAAAAAAACAGTGAGACCTAGTCTCAAAATAAATAAATAAAATAAAACATAGAAGATAAATAAAATCATCCAAATATACTCTATCCTTCAAAGAAATTGAAACAATAAAAACAATTAATATCTTAAAACAGAAAGCCCCAATCCCAGATGACTCAGTAATGAATTCTCCCAAACACGAAAGAAACTATCAGTTCTTTACAGTGTCAGAAGACAGAGGCAAAGGGAATAGCTTTCAAATTCACCCTATGAGTTGAGTCCCTCCCTGATACCAAAACCAGACAACTATTTTGCAAAAAAAAACTACAGATCAAATGAATCACATGAACGTAGATGCAGAAATCACTAACAAAATATTGGCAAGTTGAATCAGCAATGCTTAAAAACAAGCATATGCCATAATCAAATAGAATTTATCCCAGATATGGAGGGGTGTGTCAACATTTGAAAAGTCAACATGATTCATTAGCACAGGCTAACAAAGAAAAATTACATGTTCATTTTGATAAATTCAGGAAAAGCATTTGATAAGACTAAACATGCATTGATTTAATAACAAGCAAGGTATATAGAAATTGTGTGTGTGAAGCAAGATTAATATACAAAAATAATTGTTGTATATCTCAGCAATTAATAAGTGGAACTTGAAATAAAAATAAACTCACAGTGCTACTTGCATTACCACAGAGAGAGAGAGAGATGCTTAAGAATAAATCTAAAATGTATATGTACAATGTCTATGTAAGGAAACTACAAAAACTTGATGAAAGAAATCAAAGAATAAATGGAGATATAACTGAAGATGGATAGTCCATATTCATGGACAGGAAAATTCAATATTGTTAAGATGTCAATTCTCCCAAGTTTTTAGCTCTTCTATTCACCTACAGATTTGATGCAATTCCAGTAAAATTTCCAGAAAGTTTTATGTATATAAATAAACATATTTGCAAGTTTGTATGGAGAGGCAGAGGACCCACAATAAGCACTTTTACAATGCTGGTGGGAGTGCAAACTGGTCCAGCCACTATGGAAAGCTGTGTGGAGGACTATTAAACTACTGAAAATGGAACTACCACTTAATCCAGTAATCCCACTTCTGGAATTCTATCCCAAAGATACAAAAACACTAATTCAGAAGGACACCTGTACTTGGATGTTTATTGCAATACTATTTACAATAGCCAGAATATAGAAACAACCCAAATGCCCCCAAACAGATGAATGGATCATAAAGTTGTGGTATATGTACCCAATGGAATATTATTCATCAATCAAAAAGAAAAAGACAAATTTATGTCTTTCACAGCAATATGGATGGAACTAAAAGGAATTATGTTCGTGGAAATAAGCAGAAAAAAAAGAGAAATACTGGATGGTCTCAATTATATGTGGGATACAAGGGAAACAAACAGACAAGAAAAATTTAAAACTATCAGCAAAACTGAAGCATAGAATAAAAGGAGAGAGAAGGATGAAATTGGGGCCAGGATGGGCACAAGAGATTAAGATGGTTCACAGGTGACAAGATGGTGGGAGAACATTTGGGTAGACAATGATGTAAAATAGAAAAAAAATATATATGTACATACACATACAGTGTAGTGAATTAAAAATAAAATTATTTTAAAAAAGACTTGCTATAAAGTTATAGTCATTAAGGTTTTGTGATATTGGTGAAAGGCTACATAAATTAATGAATTGGACAGAATGGAGAGTCCAAAAGTAGTCCTGTATGAAAAAAGTCAATTGATATTTGATAAAGGAACACAAGCAATATAATGATAAAAGAGATCATCTTTTCAACAAATGATGCTGGAATAAATGGGTATACACATACAAACACACATCTAAGCACAGACCTTTACCACACAAAGATTAAGTCAAAATAGATCACAGAATAAAATTAAAAAATGCAATGCTATAAAACTTTCAGAAGGTTACATAGTAGAAAATCTAGATGACCTTGGGTGGGTGGTGATACTTGATATACTACAAAAATATCTTGGCCCATGGAAGAAAAAATTAATCAGTTGAACTTTATTGAAATTAAAAATTTCTGCTCTGTGAAAGACTCAGGATGATAAAATGTCAACAGACTGGAAGAAATATTTTTAGGAGACATAGTTGATAAAGTACTTTATCTCAACATACAAAGTATTCTTAAAATTCAGCAATCAGAAGATTAAAAATAGGCCAAAGCTTTAAATTAGCATAACCAAAGAAAATACACAGATGACAAACTTATGGAAAGATGCTTCCAATAATATGTCATTATGCATATGTAAATTGAAACAAGGAGATACCACTGCATACTAATTAAAATGACCAAATTTGAGAGTATTGACAATACCAATGCTCTTAAAGCTCTGATTCCTTGTTCCAGAGAATAATGAAAAGTGGTACAAACACTTTGGATAATAGTTTTCCAGTTTCTTAGAAAACTGAGCATGCTCTTGTCACATGATCAGGGATTTTACTTCTTGGTATTTACCTAAAGAAGTTGAAAACAAAACCTGCCCAAGGGTGTTATAGCAGTTGTAATCATAATAGTGAAAATTTGAAAGTAAACCTTCTGTCCAAATGTGTTTTAGTGGGTAAATGAATAAACAAATTGTGGGATATCCAAACAATGAAATATTACTTAAGATTAAAAAGAAATAATAACTATTGTGTCATAAAAATACATAGAGATCCTTAAATGCATATTATCAAGTGAAATAGGTCTATCTGAAAAGTTTACATACTGTACAATTCCAACTATATGATATGCTAATTATATGACAAGAGGAAGCAAAACATTAAAAATAATAAATAGCAAAAATATTAATGGCTGCCAAGAATTAGGAGGAAGGGAAGATAAATAAGTAAAACACAGAGGATTTTTGGTGAAACTATTTTATATGTACTACAAAGTATTTTGGTAGCATACACATATAATTACAAATTTCTCCAAACCCACAGAATGCACAACACCAAGCGTGGAGCCTAGTGTCAATTATGAACTCTGTGTTTTGATGACATGTTACTGTAGAAACATTAACTGTAACTAATGAACCAGTCTATGGAAAATATTCTTAATCAGAGAGGTTATATATGTTTGGGACAGGAAATATGTGGGAAGAATTCACACCTTCCACTCAGTTTTTCTGTTATAAGACAACTGTAAATAATAATAAAGGCAATTAAAAATCAAGGAATTTAGAATAAATTTCCAAATCTAGCAAAGGTTATTGAACCACAGATTCAAAAAGTATTACGACTCCTAATCCTATATATTCTAATCTAAGCACATTTTGGTACATCAAAATGAAACTGAAAACTGAAGTCAGAAGGAAATATTTTAAAAGATCTGGAATAAAAAAACACACAAATAGTATTTCCAAGAGGATACATTAAGATGGATTGTTGTTTTTGCAAGAGAAATAAAACATTGGGATATCTTTTAAAGTATTGAAAAATAGAATATAAACTTAGAATTTTATACCCAGCAAAAAATCCTTACAAACAAAAACAAACTGTTTTTGTTTTCTGCACCCACCTGCCCACCTCCCTAAAACAGAATTTATTGCCATCAAAGAAGTACTAAAGCAAATGCAAAAGAGCATTTTTTTTTCTTTTTGAGACTAGGTCTCACTATTTTTGCCTGTGGAACTGCAGGCTCACGTTGCCTGGAATTAACACAGACTCAAGCAATCCCCAGTCTCAGCTTCCCAGGTAGCTGGGATTACAGGCATGCACCATCATGCCTGGTCTCCAAAGAGTATTTTTTAGGATGAATGAAAATAATTATACATGAAAAACCAGGAGTCCAGGTGGCAATGAAAATTAATATAAAGGATAAATATTTGGGTAGATCTAAATGGATATTGACTTAACAAAACTTGGTTGTAATAATAATCTATGGTGGGTTTTCAATATGTGTTTAAATCGATGATAATAGGATCACAAAAACTGGAGAAAATGAATATGGTCAAATTGTTCTAAATTCTGTATTGTTGGAAGGCAAAAATATTAATCTATATTATACTACAATAAATCAAAATTGTATATTATAATATCTAGATGACAAAACAACCCTGAAATAAATGATTGAGATAACAAAAAGTAACAAAATAAAAGCAAATATAAGTAAAACTACATTTGAATATATTCTTTTCAAAAGTCTATTCTAAAACTATATTTGAACTATATTTGAACTTTAATCCAAAAGAAGAAAGGAAAAAGAATAAAGAACAGATGGAACACATAGAAAACAGAGTAAAATGGTAGATTAAACCCAAATTTATTAATACTTTTAATTGCTGTAAATGGATTAAAAATCAGTCAAAATATTTTAATATTGAGTAAAATTTACATATGTTGCTTTTTTTTTTTTTGAAACCAGGTCTTGCTATTTTTGTCCGTGGAACTGCAGGCTCACATTGCCTGGGGTACCACAGACTCAAGCAATCCCCAGCCTCAGCTTCCCAGGTAGCTGGATTACAGGCACGCGCCACCAGGCCCAGCTATATTTTTTTAGAACTAGGTCTTGCTACATACCCTGGCAGGACTCGAACCACGATCCCTGTCCCTGGCTGTGGCTTCCTAGGCTGGCAAGTGGCATTCTTTAAAATGAAGATACAGAGAGATGTGAAGTTAAAGGACTGAAAATGTATTCCCATTAATATTAAACAAAAAAAAGTCATAGCTTTGCTTATATCAGATAAACTCAGCTGCATGAAAGAAGCTGTTATAGAAATAGAAGGCATTCCACCATGATAAATAGAATTAATCCCACAGAAATAATTCTAAATTTGTATATACTTAATATATAACATCAAATGTAAAACAAAATTGAACAGAAACAAAAGGTGAAGTAGTGATCCATAGTTATAATGGGATATTTCTTCTCCTTCTCTAGTAGTTATTGGGAAATAAGTTGAAAAAATAAATCAATGTGCAGAGATTTGAACTATAAAATAAGCAAATCAAACCAGATTGACTTACACAGCACCTGCATTCAACAACTAAAGAATACTCATTCTTTTTAAGTGAACATGAAGCATTTGCCATAATTGGCTACATGCTGAGACATAATCTTTTTAAAGCAAATTTCAGCTCAAAAGTAACATGTTATCTAACCACAGTACAACATTATCAGTTAACAAAGAAGTAGGTAACAAAAATATCTCTAAGCATTTAGAAATTAAGTAGCATACTCCAAAGACAAGAACACTCAGGAGTCTTTATGAAAGGTTATACTAAAAACTGTTGCTAGCCTTAACTTTTGCCTTATGGGTGGGAAATAATATGAAACAATAAACACAACACAAGAGAAAAGTAGGGAAAAAAAGTAGGTGCATGACAGACAAAATAGTCTATTTATTGTGGTGGCTACAGTTTGGGTAAATGAGTTAATTTTTGATTTCATGGAGGGCAATCTCACAAACTTAATTAGTTGTTTCTGTTCCTTTGTTTTCTCATTCCTACTTTCCTTTGGGTTATTTGACCTTTTCTAGTATTCCATCTTATCAGTTACGCTTTTTTTTTTTTTACTTTAACTCTATGATTTTGCCAGGAATTGCCAGAGATGTTAACTTTCATAGTTAAAATCAATGTTTATCACAGTCATAGAGACGGTTCCACCATATCAGTCCTTTCATTTGCTACTCTCTGTTGCAGTTGTCTGATACATCACATCTAACATTGAAAACCTCATCAGAAGAAGCCATATATTTTCCTTCAAAATGTTTAAAACATGTTTTTCAGAACTCAGTAAGAGAATTTTTTATTTGTTTTGTTCTTTAGGTCACAACCTCTGTGTTCTTTCTTTTTCCCCTTCCTCCTCCCTTTGGGTCCCCTTTCATTCTCACAAACCCCACTCTTTGTTGTTTATTAGTTGTGCTAAGTCCATTAGTCTCTTTCCTATGGTAGTGTCTTTTCTTCGGGTGAGGGACTGTGTTGTTGGATCAAGCAAATCTTGCTGTTAGGTTTTCAGTCTTAAGTTTGCCATGGGTGGCCAGGTTGTATTCATTTGTGATTGTCCATGTTTTCTTGCTGCAGGCCGTCTTCTCTAATCCCATCTCCATTGCTTTACTGCTTTTCCTTATGGCTCTGGTG
The DNA here is from genome assembly GCA_004024945.1 of Uropsilus gracilis. Lineage (NCBI taxonomy): Eukaryota > Metazoa > Chordata > Mammalia > Eulipotyphla > Talpidae > Uropsilus > Uropsilus gracilis. Next base: position 13,425 of record PVHY01013712.1, read on the forward strand.
TCAGATTTAGGGGGTCTCACCTCCAGTCAATGTTGGTCAAGAAGTTTCTCTGTGAATACAGGCATCTGCAAATGGCCTTTGAAGATCATCTCCTCTGCTTAAGTTTCCAGTTTTGATGTGGGGCCAAGTACCCCATCTTTGGTCGTCCCCTCCTCTCCTGTAATGAGGGAGGGTATGTTGCTCTCCTTGAAGGCATCTCCAAAATGAAGTCCCGGGTCTTCTTAGCCCGGCAAGCGAACAAGTGCGCATGGTGACATCATGTCTCTAGGGTTGTTTCTCCTGTCTCACATGTACTGGTTCTCTTGGTTGTCTATCTGCTGTGTCCAGCTCAGGCCTGTGGGCTGGACTTTTGCATGGTCCCTCACCTGTTCTATGTCGGTGTTGTGTTGTGCATATTCTTGGTCCTCTGAAATTTAGCTGGAGTAAGAGAGAAATGGAAGCCCCCCTCCCACTTGCCTGCATGCCAGAAGCTCCTAGCATGGGGACGGGCCCGGCCGGCCAGCCCTGCCCTTTCCCATGCTCCTGGGTTAGGGGCCAGGGGCAACATGGCACTGCCTAGCCGAGCTGCAGGTGGCTGCCTGGTGTAGCAGCCACCTACTGGCAGATGAGGGCTGTTCCCCCACCCCATTCCTCCTCCTGGGTCCATTCAGATGGGGGCACTCACCCGAGAAACCTGACCCCTCTCGCTCCCCGCTGACAAGGGAGCCCCAAGGGCCAGGAACCCCGGCCACAGATAGCCAGTCAGATGGTTACCTGCTGTTGGGGCCAGAACTCAGCAAGAGAATGTTATGCCACAGCATACTAGAGTATATAACACCACAGTATATTATATTAAATATCCCTCAATACCATTCTCCAACAAAGAACTTTCTGTCACTCCAACCTCCTGTTTCTTCCTGTAGCCCCTTGAATGCTGTTACATATCATGAAGCCCAGATTTTGAATGACCATGAGACAGGCCTACTCCTGAACCTTGTTAGACTCTGAGTACTTCAGTCACAAACTGTGTCAAAGGATTTTCTTCTTTCATTTGGAGGTAGTGAAAACAGTAACATACAAGTGTTCACAACTGACTTCATGTAGCTGTCTATATTGTATTGGTCTAGATAAAACTTACGCTTGATAATCAGTGTTTTGAAAATGAAGGAGTGGGGAATTGACCTTTACTGGAATACCTTCCTCATATATGTATGTATATATATATATATATATACACACACACACATATTCATTCTATTAGGGCATCATATATATATATATATATGTATATATATATATATACACACACACATATATATATATATATACACACACATCATATATATATATGATGCCCTAATAGAATGAATATGTGTGTGTGTATATATATATATATATATACACATATATATAAATATATATACATATATATGGAAAGTATTCTAATGATTGTTAATTAGGGCATTATGTTATTAGGGCATTGCTAGTAGAAGCATATGTATGTATATGCACTACACCTACATATATATGCATTAAATATACATATATACTTCTATTGGAATTGCTAATATATTAAAAAATAGAAAATAGAATTATTCCCATAGAAATAATATTGCATATACATATATATACTTCTATTGGCATTGCTAATATACTTTTATTAACAATACCCTGTGTATTTGTATATTTATACTTTATTATTTTAGAAACATTTCTCTGTGTCTCTCCTACCCCACCCACATGTGTATCCATGCACAAATACATTTTTAATTGAACAATATGGATAAAATGTATGTTTTTCATGTAGTGTAGCTTGCTGTCTATGTTTAGTATGTGAGCACTGTAACCAAAAAGTTTATTGTGCAAACCAATGTGCTTTTGAAAATAAAAAAAAGGGAACAATGAACTAGAAGAGAATAAAATAAACAATTCTATTTAATTACATCAAAAAAATTAAATACCCAAGCACAGTCTTAATAAAGGAGTCAAAGATATGTACAAAAAACTATAAGACATAATCAGAAGAGATGCAAAACATAAAGAAATGAAAAGTTATTCCTTGCCCATGGATTGGAAGTATTAAGTAGTTAAAATGACCCTTAAAAAAAATAAAACAGGGACTATTTTATTCATCCCTGCTAAATTCTCTAGTATGGTAACTGGCACAGTACAGAGCAATTCTAGTTGAAGAAATGATTTGTCAGTAGCATTGTTATGATCAGTTATGACTTGTTCTTTGCACATTTTAATCCAAGATTTATATTCAACACCTGTTTGGTTTTCTTGACTTTGGAGCTTTCCATGAGTCACTCAAGTAACATTTCTAAGGTAGAGGCCCACTGAAATGTGTTTATTTTGTAGCTTGGGGTTTTTATATCTTTGTACCTGACATATATTTTATTCTTTTATTTTAAAGACATTAAGTTCTTGACACATTTCTTTAATCTGCTCTGGAACCATACAAAGATGTGTATGGCAGTTATGTTTTGCTAGTGTGGAGTTATAAGTGTGTTGGGGGTAATCACTAACAGGAGAAAAAGCTACTTATTCCATTAGAAACCACGTACTTTCAGGTAAAAGAAATCTGAGTCAACAGAGAATCTGTTGTCTTAATTAGGCACACATTTGACTGACAGAAAACACTAATTCTGGCTACTTAAATATTTATGGATTTATGTGGTTCCAATGACAAGATGTCTGGAGGGAGGTTGTCCAAGACTGACACAGTTACTCACTGATGGTGCTAGAGACCTAGGTGGTACTTCCCCCCCCTTTTATTGGTCACTTTCTTTATAATGTTGTCATCCTCATTCTTAAGAATTCAGGACCTCAAGGTGGGAACTGGATTTCTAAGCACAATGATAAAAATGACCTTCTTACCCACAGCAATATACAGATTCAATTCAATCCCTGTCAAAGTTCCAATGGTGTTATTCGAAGGAATAGTGGACACATTACCAAAATCTATATATACCCACAAAAAACTTCTAAATATAAAAAAAAATCCTTACAAAAAAGGAGAACAAAGATCTTTACATTCCAAGATCTCAAGACTACAAGACTATAGTAATCAAAACAGTATGGTATTGGAATAAAAACAGACATCAGGTCAATGGGATAGATTTGAAAGCCCAGAAGTAAACATATATGGGCGTTTAACTTATGACAAAGGAGTCAGATGAATTTAGTGGAGAAAAGGTCTTATCAACAAATAGCGTTGGGAAAATGGACAGTTAAATGCAAAAATGAAACTACAACACTCATACATAAAGATGAACTCAAAATGCATTAAAGACATGAATGTAAAGGCCTAATACCATAAAATACATAGAGGGAAATGTGGGCAAGATACTCTGAGATGTTGATTTCAGTGTTATCTCAGGATTCTGTTCCAACAGTGAGGGAGACAAAAAAAAATTTAAAAAAATGAAACTATGTCAAATTAAAAAATATCTGCAGAGTGAAACAAACTATTATTAAAATGAAAACATGCCATACTGAATGGAAGAAAATTTGCACATCTTACATCTGATAAGAGGCTAATATCCAAGGTTTATAAAGAACTCACACAATATAAAGAAAAGAAAATGACCCAATAAAAAATGGGCAGAACATGGGACTGGGCACTTCACCTAACAAGACATACAGATGGCTAACAGTAACATGAACAAATGTTCATAACCACTTTTCATTTTGGTGCATACCAAAACCACAATGAGATATCACCTCACACCTGTAAGAATGGTCCATATCTAAAAGGGCCAGAAACAAGTGTACCTAGAGTGTGGAGAAAAATGAACTTGCACCCTCTTGATGAGTGTGTAGATTGGACCAGTACTTATGGAAAGTTTCCATAAGCGAAACATTGGGAGGTTTCCCGACATATTAAAAATTAAATATTAAAAATAGTACTACCATGACACCCAACAATTCTACTCCTAAGTATCTGTCTAAAGAATGCAAAAACACTAAATTGAAGAGGTAAATACACTTTTATGTTCACTGCATAATTATTTACGATACTTAAGGTGTGGAAAACTCTTAAGTGCCTAGTGATAAGTCAATGGCTTATGAAGATATGGTGTATACACACAATAGAATACTGCTCAGCAATAACAACGATGAAATATTGATATTTACAGCAATATGGTGGAATTGGAGGGGACAGTATTAAGCAAAAAAAAAATCAGAAAAAGAAAGATAAAGGCAGAGTGTTTTCACTCATATGGAATATAGAGAAATGAGAAATGAACAAACTAAACAAAACAAACCCTAGAAATGTGACTGAGAATTGAAACTACCAGTAGGGGTGACTGGAGAGTCAAGGGGGAAAGGAACCCAAATAGCTTATGTTGGAAGGTTATGGGTGCTTTGGTGATGGGCATGGTGTGGTATCATACATTCTCCTAAATCATTACATTGTAAAGCAATATTACTGCAATTAAAATACAGCTAAAAAAAAAAGAAAGTGGAAGGAGATACTATGACCTCATGAAGTGCATCATAAACAGACTGCTTTTGGTAATAAATGGTTAGCAGTCTTATGAACAAACCATAGCTGGAAAAAAATAGGGGTTGACTGTCTTTGGAGAATTTGAAGTTTGCAAAAGTAATTCTCAGAGAGGAAGCAATTCATTCAAAACCTTGTTCCTTGACTAAAAGAAGTTTCCCTCAGCACTATCTCTTCTCATATTCATAACCATTCTGCAATGAAGGTACTATTATTCCCACATCAGGGATAAAGAGATAGAGGTTCAGAGAATTAATGCAAAGTGTACAAGGCACCTACTTGGGTAGACTAGGACTTTACTTTCTCTGATTCTATACTCTAACCTCAAATTCCAGTTCCTCATGCTATGCCAGCTCTATGACCTTAGATGACCTGTATGATCACAGTAGCATTGTGTGACTGGTAGCTTATGTTTACGTAGAGCTTGCCATGTGTCTAGCTCTGAGCTAAACGTTTCCCACCAAGTTATCACACACCAACTCCATTATGTAGATACTATTAGAAACCACATTTTGCAAATAAGGGTAACAGTCTGAAATGATCTGGAAAAATGTCCACTATATGGGATATAATAAATATTAATTTCCCTTACTTCCTTTCCACAGTTCAGAGTATGCTGGAGGTCCTGAAACTTTGTTTATAATATTATTCTGAAAGATTTTAGGTGGTGATCCCTTCTCCTAATGAACATGTTCTCCTTTTCCAGTTTTTCTAATGGCTGGAGGATTGCTTGTTATATGGTATTATTTTCTTTCTTTCTTTCCTTTTTTTTTTTTTTTTTTTTTTTAAAGCTAGAATCCCTCCCACTTTCTTGAAACCATTTTGTCCCATGCCATGGTTGTGGCCATGCATGAGAAACAGCAGGTGGTGCCAGATGACAGATGGTGTGGGAGCCCGTTCCTCGGTGGGAGGGGGCGCGAGTGAGCGAGCAAGCAGGCAGGCAGCTGCCAGGAGCTCTTCCTTGCTCGCTCTCCTCGCTCTCAGAAGCTCCCAATCCAGATACTCGCAAGGCGCTGTCCTTTCAGCACCACCAGCTCGGGCTGAGGAGGGAGGACTCCTGGCTGTCCTCCTCCTCTTCAAATTGGCTTGAATCTGCTCTGACCCCCAAGAGTGTAGCACAGTAAGTAGGCATTTATTTTTTCTATACTAACACCCTAATATCCTTCAACCTTTTACCATGTCTTTCAACCCCACAACAGCCCTATTTTGTCTAATAATGTTCTATCAGCAGAATTGACAGGAGAAATTCAGTTGTGCTAGGTTTCTGGGGGTGGGGTGGGAACACTGCTTGACTTCCAAGGGAGCGGGAGAGGAATAGATGTGATTTGTTTATTTAGTTGGCAATCTTACAATAAGGGGGTTGCTAACTTCTTATGGAGATTATATATATATGTGTGTGTGTGTGTGTGTGTGTGTGTGTGTGTGTGTGTGTGTGTGTGTACACATTATCTCCTTTTGACGGTGAGGAAATGGAGGAATTTCATGGCTGAATAATAAGACTGAATTGAAACATTGAGTAATCAGACTGGACTGAAACCACTATTTTTTTTTTTTTTTGTCTTAGAGAATTGTATCCCCAGTACAATCTACATATCATGTAAAAGGATACACTACACACACAGACATTGAATGTATTTATTTGCTTTAGGGAGATTGCTGAAGAAAAACCTGTATAACAGGACAGAACCAGGGTGGTAAGGTGAAATTTATCATACGGCAGGGATTCATACCCAGAATAATAGAATAATTTTGTGCTAAGAATAAAAATTTCACTGAGATTATATGACTACATTAGCTCTGGTGCCTTGCATTTTTTTCAGCTTGTCTTTTTTTTTTGTCTTTTTTGGTTGTTTGTATAAATTTGGGATTTTCCAAAATTTGAGGACTATTGGACTCTGTGGGCAGATGGCTATTTTGATGATTAAAGAAGTTTTACTGATAATGGAAATCATGTTAGAAAATCTAGTGGCAGATCAATGACTGATCTCTATGTTGAAAGCTGCCTGAGTGTAGATATTGAGGACAGTACTATTTTCCCTGTCATCAGCCCTCCAGTTCCTTGCCTTACCTCCTACTGTAACTAGAATCCCACTGCTTGCCATAGGTCTGGGAAGAAAGGCGTAAGGATGGTGAAGCTGAACAGTAACCCCAGCGAGAAGGGAACCAAGCCACCTTCGGTTGAGGATGGCTTCCAGACCGTCCCTCTCATCACTCCCTTGGAGGTTAATCACTTACAGCTGCCTGCTCCGGAAAAGGTAAAGCAGGTGTTCTTCTCATCAGTGCCCCCATCTCAGGAAATAAAGCAGCAAAAATGCTATCCCTTCCAAACCTTTTCATCCTCTCCTCAGTCAAATATGTTTCTTGCTTGTAAAATGTAAATTCCTTCTAGAAACATTACATCTCTTGTGTTATTTCAAATTTATGGTAAGTATTCATTTTTTTGTTCACATAAAAGTACATGGGCAAGAAAAATGATTTCTCCTTTTTTAAAGTTTTATAGTAGATGAATACTAATAAGCTCCTAGATGGTGACAGAAAAAATGCATTTTGATTATTTTAGGGAGATGTTTTTAAAAAATGGACTGGTGTAGATTTGGGGACAGAAAATTGGATGCAGTCCAACAAGCATTTAGTTTGCACCTGTTAAGTTATTATCCTTAGAAGTTGGTCATAAAAAGGCAAATTACAAAATCTCTATCCAGTATAAGATTTAAATTAATTTAATGCATAATGTTAAATGCTATAGCCAAACATTACAAAAATTGGGAGAACAGGGGGTTGTAGAAACTAAACTTTGTTGGGGTGGAGAGGGGATTGAAAGATTAAGCATACTGTAGAGGCAAACATTTGAATTTGTATTTTTAAGGTGAATAAAAGCCTTACAGATAAGTGATGGGAGGAAAAGACATGGGAACCACACAGATGTGAAGCATGGAGAGATTTTGGGAAATAGTAGGACTGGAGTAGATTGTCTTTGGGGGAGGCGTGGTTGGAAATGAGTGACTGGCTGATGACACATCTCCTGACGTGGGAGTAGTCCATGAAGAATAGAGGTGAGCATTTATACAAAGGTGTGTGCATGTGTGTGTGTATGTGTGTGTTTCTGTGTGTATGTGTGTGTGGGGGGCTGACCCATTGACACAGGTGGGAGAAACATTACTGCTTAAGATCCATCTGAGAGAACTTGTGGCCTTATAACATAAACTTTTGCACACAGTAAGAGATAGATTTGGAAGCAAATAATGGAGTTCCCTCTATGAAGTATGAACAATGGATTGTTCCGTCTGTTTGGTTTTCTCATTGGTATCTCCAGGAGGGCATTGTGTGTCTTAACCAATTGGCTCTGTCCAGTGAACAGAAGAGGCACTAAAGTTAGATAAAGGGCCTGTATCATTGGCTGGGGTTGAGTCAACCGTTTTGAAAGTGTAGAGGATGTCAAGATGAGAATGTAAATCGGGTGTCAGAAATAAAGATTCTTTGTGCCATCCCAAGAAACTGGTAAGACTTTTAAAAATAAAATTTGAATGGGCAATTAACAGTAAAGAAACTGAAGGAACAGGATTAATTGGGTATATGCTACATATATATATGTATATATATATATGTATATATATATATATATATATATATAGGTTCTCAGTTTTTGACTGCCTGTTTGAACAACCTGGGAAGATAAAAATATTCTAATATCTAGGTATGCTTCCAATTAATTATGACAGAATCTTAGGGGGTAAGACCCAGGTGTCAATATTTATGAAATCTCCACAGGCGAATCTTGTGTGCATCCAAAATTGAGGACCATTATACTATAAACATATGACCTCTAGGAGTCAAGGTTTATGCACACACATTTATAGGTAAACAGCAAAGGATCACCTTTATTTCATTGACCAAATTTACAGGAGTAAATGGCAATGCTGGAATTTGAACCCAGATATAATAGAAATTGGGGTAAGAAAATGGCGAGTATTATCTTACGGTTTTGTGAGGTTTCAGAAAGAATATATACCCTCAGCCAAGTCTCACATATTTGCTTGTTCCTGAGTTGTATGCAAGAAAAAGTATTTGTGATGAGATTACCTTTATCCAACCCTATATATACCAGCACATACCTAGAGACTCCAAGACTTCTGTCTTACATTCCTCCTCCTACCTTATCCTTTGCCTGTCTCTGAGGACTTTCTTCTTTCTTTGGGAGAGAGGCAGGCCTGGTAAGCACTGAGCAACCAGCTGAGGGACCAAAAACACTGCTCCAAAACCTGAAGGATAAATGCACTTGGATCTACATGTATGAAGAGGAGACTAATGCATCCTGACAGATTCAATCCCTACAGGGTCAACTCCCCACAAAGTCACCTCACAGCCTGCCTGGATGTGCATGACAGTCTTTCTACCTCAGCTTCCTCCTCAATGATATGGAAGGACCATGCCCACCTTGCAAAGATCAGAGTAAAATTAGATATGGACTCCTATGCAAAGTGCCTTGCACAAAACTGATAGAATAATAACAGTCATTATCAAGTGCTTTGCATTGGTAGATGTTCTGTTAATAGTGTTAAGATAGAGAAACCCTGTCCTAGAGTTTCCCACACTTGCCAGGCTTTATTATGTTTAATGTATGTGCACACACACACACACACACACACACACACACACACAAACTTTTTTCACATTCTTTCAGTAGTAAATAGGACCTGAGGAAGACGTAGCTACTTTAATTCAATTTTTAAGGCAATAAAACTAAAGTACTGAGCTGTACAGCAACTTCCCAAAGTATATGGTTGGTGAGCATCCTAAGTGTGGATCCAGAGTCTTCCTGCTCAACAGGAATAAGGAAGCACCTGGCCTAGGAGTTCACAGATTGACGTCTAGCTGAAATTCAGTGCAACTTTGGTGAGTTGCTTCTCTCTCCACAGGCCTTTGACTTCCCTTCTCTGAAGGAGAAGTTGTGATTGCACTTCTTTGTGTTAGTGTTTAGATCTTGTGGTCTTTACAAGAGTAAACATTTTTTGGCATTAGTGTGGATTTGTTAAGTGTGAATTCCACTCAATAAGCCACTGGGTCCTCTAATGCTTAGTGATAAGCACAGACTCTGCAGTCACCTGTGTCGTCATCTCAACCCTGCTCTACCTCTTACTAGTCTACCTTGACTATGGCTTGAAATGAGTTTTTTAAACTTCCTCAGCCTGTACCTCTTCATGTGTACAGGAGGGATGATCTTGTTGGGACATAGCTGACAGGGTGATAGAGAAGAAAAATTGATTCCTGACAAAGTTTGTCAGCTCTTTGATTAATTTCCAGTCAGATGGTTAATATTTGAAGGCCGAATGATTGTCAGAAAGAAATACATTTGACCCAATATTAGATCAAGGTTTTTCATTTTTGAAATGTAAAATACAGAATGTGCTTGATGATTATCTTTAATTTGTTCACTAAATACTCCTTAGTGTAGAATATGAGTTTCAGGGGAAATTCTTTGGGAAGATAAATGGAAGGGATGGGCAGATCTAAAGTCCTTGCTCTGGGTGAGGAATGGGGTGGTACAGGCATTTGCAACTGCTCTTTTAGTTAATCTTCCCCAAAGTCATGTGAGGTGGATATTAATGAACCCACTTGTCTGGTAGGGAAACTGAGATACAGGTCAATGAAATGAGTTGCAAATTTCACAGAAAATGTACAGAGCTGGGCTTGGAACTCTAGTGCACTTAATACCAATTTCTTCCTCTGTGCTGTGGTACCTCCTGTACCAAGGGAGTGCCTCCAATTCTAAATTCTTTCATCCCTGGTTACAGCTCCCCCTTGAGCTCTCTTTTATACTCCTGTTCTCGAAGGGGTGGCCTGAGGTGATTCCCCAGAAAACATATCATAGCCTCCGGATCCGTTCCCCAGCCATATGCTGCTGGGTAGATAGCTTCCTCAGGGAAGAATGTAGTGACCCTCCCTGGAAGATGGCCTCCCATTTCTCCATTACTCCAACCAGTCTTCCATGTTGCCCCTGGGGTAGTGTCAATAGAGCATCTTTCAGTTATCTTCATAAGGCATCATCCATGCATCCATGCATCCCTCCATGCATCCATCCATCCACCCATCCATTCTTAAACCTTTATCATAGCATTATAGGTTTTTCATTATCTACCCCTTCAACTTCCATTCTTACTCCCCCGTTCCACTTTGTACCTGGAGCACTGGCATAGCACATCAACCTAGTGCAGTGTTCTAAACACAAGGTGATTTTACCCCATGAGGTAGTTGACATTGCCTTACCCTCATAATTAACAATGTATGGAGATATTTTGGGTTGCTCAACTAGTAGGGGAATGCCATTGGCATCTATTGAGTAGAGGCCAGGAATGCTGGTAAATAACTTACAATTCACATAACACCCCTCCTTCCCATTAAAAAAATATCTGCTTAAATATAAACAGTGCTGAGACTGAAAAACCTTGTCCCAGAATCCTCCCATCCATTACAGATAGTCTGTTTCCTCCTCCTTATGCATACTATTCCTTTTGCCCACCTCACCCCTTTGCTTTTCTAATAAGTCAGTACTTTAATAAGTCATGATGTTTATGATGTCATCTTCTCAAATCCAGCTCACATGGCAGCTCTCCCAACCACCTTCTCTAACCATTTACAATTATGGCAATAGTTATTCTTATCAGACTAGAAGTTGTTCATACAATTTTATGGGGTACCATTTATCTGCTAGATACTCTGTTAGGTTATACATATAAAACTATGAATATGAATAGAGGCATGGCATGACTTCCTCATTCATGGAGCTTCCAATATAGTGGGGATGAGGGACTTTAAACAAGTCTTCACACAAATAGAAGTAAGGACTCTAAACAAGTCTTTACACAAATAGAAGTAAGTAGATGCAAACTTTTGAGAAGTGCTATTAAGAGAAGAATAAAGTTCTGGAATGTTAGAGAGAAAGAACCAGGTAGGTTTAAATATGATGGGAGGATGGTTTAGGAGAGGTTTTTCTGAGGAAGACACACTAGGTGGTAGGTTCATAAAGCGTTCATAAAATCAGAAGCACAAGGACTGGCCTGTGGCCAGGCCTCGAAGTGTTTGGAAGAGGCTGGGCTGGTTGGCATACTGAGTTGGGGCAGAGACTTGTGTGGTTTGGTGAGGGGGGGTGTCAGTTCATGTGAGACCTGTTATATTTATTGAAGGGGCTTAAAACAGGGGAGTAATAGGGTCTTCTGTATTTTCCTCCATGGGCCACCCTAGGAATGAAGCATTCTTGTAGGTCTTTTGGTCTCTTCTCTCCTTCTATTTTGTCTTCCTGGTAGCACCAGAGGCACTGTCTTTCCTGTAGTGCTGCCACCATGAATGCTGGAAGAAAAGAAAAGAGGGAAAGGCAAGAGATAAAGGAGAAGGCCACTGCATTCACCATGCTCATGAAGGAGATGACAGTAATGGGCCCAAGGCAGTGGAAGTGGGAATGGGGAGGAAGTGACTTTATACAAATATGTGCCAATTGGCACTGAAAAGATTTGTCCACTAGGCCTGAGGGCCCTGGCTCTCCCTCTTCTCTGGAGATGTGGTCCTGGCATATAGCAGGCCATGGAAAGCACCTGCTGGTAGAGGCATGCTCTCCCTTGCCTTGCTTAAAGCTGAGTTCATTTCTCCACATTAATTTGGGGGGATAGATTTGAACCTTTTGCTGGGTGACTTTCTCTGAACAATGGAAGCATGCTCCGGAGAAAGTGGAGTATCAACTGACAGGTATCAAATTTCAAGACATGACATCTTGCTGTCTATGGTTTATTTAAGTGCCCACAAGAACACTGAGGTCCCCGGTGCCCTTCTGTGAGGATATGACCATCATCCCCACTTGACAGATGCAGAAACAGGCTCAGTGAGGTGACATGCTGCCCCAGGCAGGAAACAGGCTGGCCAAGAAGACAGTGCAGCCAAGTTCTGCATGCAGCTGGGTTGGGAGATGCCAACTAATGGATGACAGAAAACAGACAGGCACAGTCCCACCCTGGCAGAACTCCAGGTGAATTGTGCACTTGGCAAGTCAGTGGTCGGGCTCCCGGTAAACAATCCTAGTGATTACTAAGTCTTTACACATCCTGAGGCAGTTCAGTCATCTTTCCTGGGAGCAGAGGAATGTAGGTACCTGGAAATCAATTTATTGATTTATAGGTGCTTGACACACTTCAAATTTTGCATGGTAAACCATAAACACTTTGTAGTTCTAGTGACCTGAATTCAAATCTCAGCTAAGTTATTTGCTTATTGTGTTGATTTGGACAAGTCATTTAGAATTTCTGGACTTTGGCTTTTTTTCCAGCTGTAAAGTACGCATCCTATCTGCAAAACGGGGTTACTATGAAGAAAAAAGTATTATCTAATAGCACACAGCAGGTGCTCATCGATATAGTTTCTTTTCTTTCACTGAAAATCCAGAACATGGCTCCCAAAGTTAGCATTTCTGGAAGAAACTGCAAAAGCACAGCATGCTGAGAAGGATGCAAGGGCTGAGTGGGTTAGGCTGAGAAGGATGTTGGGCAAAGAAGATGCCACTGTGGTCACTGAGACATGCATACTTCCTTGATCAGAGGGTTTCTGCTCCATAAGACCCAGCATCAAACCCAGCAAGCCTTCTCTGGGGAGCAGCAGGAATACCTGCCAAGCTCATGGAACCCCCTTGCTCTTCTCTTCACAGACTCTCAAAAGACAGATTATAATCACCTTGAATTGGGGTAGAAACTCTGAGTTTGTAATTTCAGGTGGTTGACATAAAATGACCACCAAGCATATTGTTACATCCTTTAACATTTAAAAATATAATTTTAAGCTAAAGATAACATTTTATTGGCCAGATTGTCAAAAAAAGCTAAAAGGATAACATTTGATAACATCACTGCTGCCAACACTGGCAGGACACAAAATTTTTCAAGGCACTTTTGTTGTTTTTCTCATTGGATGCTGTTTTTCAGTGAGAGTCTTGATGTTATTTATAAAATCTAAACTGTATGTATTGTTTTACTGTTATGACTCTTACTAATAGGAAGTAATCCTATGGGTTTATTTTTTCAAGTATGCAAAGACCTATAAATGAGGAACAAAACACTGGGAATAACGGGAATATTCCATGAGTTTGGGAGGGTTAACTAAACCCTGGAATGTGAATATGAAATTCTGAGTGATTATTTTGAGGCTGAGGCACACTGGCTTCCTTTACTGTGAGAGAAGCAACAGATAAACTGCTTAGTTGTAGCACATTAAAGAACCGGGTGTGGAATGACTCCATTTGTGGGAATAGATCTGAATGCTTTACTCTTATAATTCTAATACCGTTTTAGAAAGACACACAAGAAGACTTTAGGTGTTTAATATTGGATGGGACTAGTTTGAAGACTTTCATTTTGTAATTTTCATATTTTCTTTTGTTACCATGAATATTTTCTACTTTTTACCAAAACAACCCCCATCTCACGACTGGTGAAAGTGTCTTGGAGAGCTGACCTGACTTGCTCAGGTCTCCACGTGGAGACCACCGTGCAGTCAGCCTGAATTAGAAGCCCAACTCCACCAGTGGCTACCTATGTGGTGTGACAGTGGGCAAGTTTATTAGCCTCTCAGATCCTCTAATCCCTCATTGTTAGAATGCCTTCCTGTAAGAACTGTTTGAAGGATGAAGTAAGAAAACACATGTCGAGTGTTTGTCACAGCACCTGGTTCATGGTACACGCTTACTGCAAGGTTGCTGTTGTTAGTGTTGCCATCAGTTTAGTCACAGTATCAGGACCATTGCCCCAGGAGGACCCGGGACTAGGCCTAGACTGTGAGGAGAGCCGAGCCAGGGTGGGGCTTGGACCACAGAGGCAGACAGGGTGGACAACTGCAGCCCTCCTCTTGAAGAGTCCTAGCAGCGGGTCTGTCAGAGCAGAAGGACCCTATCGAGAAACCCTCATCATGCTCCCCTATTATGCATCATCACAGAATTGAGGAGTCACAGAAACTTGTTTAGACAAGCCAGTTCATCTGGGGTCATGCTGGCCAGCTTCCCATCTGTCTTGGAGAAAGCAAAGCCCCAACAAGGAAAAGAGACCGAAGCAACAGCAAAAGTACCTACTGGGGTGCTAGTTCAGGATAGAGTCCTGCTTCTGACCTGACCTTGCTGTTTTCCCTTCCTCGCTGGGCTCCCATCTCTCCATCTGTGAACTGATGGGGTGGATTAGACAGTTCCACCACTAATATCCATTGGTCCCAATACCCAATTCAAAGACCCCGGGAAAGAGACTGAAACCAAAAGAGATGAAATGTGAGGTGAGCAGGGGACAGGCAGCTTCACTTTGTTTCTTTCAAGGTAGGGTTCATTGGTGTGTCCATGCCTTCGATGGCATTCATGGAGCCCAGGTTATGTAGAAGCTATGTGATCGAAGTCTGGTGTTATGATTCCTGAATGGGGACCTGCTAGTGGACAGCATTGGTTCTACGTCAGAGGCTTGGGCTCAAACCTTGATCCCACCTCTTAGTGATTATGCAGGATAGTGAGGTCATTTTTGTTTCCCAGACTCATCTTTGTCATCTGTATCATGACTCCTCCCTCAGAGTGAAAAGGATGATTTGATAAGATAAAGGGTGCAAAGCTTTTGGCACAGTTCCAGGTGCATACTGAATGTATCCTCCCCTTTAATCCTGATAGTAAAGAGAGGTGAGTTTGAATTTGAATACTTACTAGTCATAGGAAAGTGGCTAGAATCACTGAGATTAAATGCCCTCATGTGAAAAAGGGGAGTAGTGATGATTTTTGGAGAGAATGTTGTAAGGAGAGTGGTGAGGATAATACAGCAGCAGGCCCAGCGCAGTGTGCCTGGTACAGCAGACACCTGACTGCTTGGCACCTAGCAGGTCAAGCGCCCAGTATCTTTCTAGGTTGCAGGAAGGCCCTGAAGGGTCCAGCTGTTTTTTTTTTTTTTAAATCTGTGCAAGTCTAGTTTATAAAAATACAATCTTGCTCCTTGTCAGCACTTCTGCACTTTTATTTATTGTTCCTGCCAATCCCAGGACCTCTCATTGTGGGAACCTCTTCATTATTGATAATCCTGGGAACTAGTATTTAAAATTTTTATGATCTGTACTTTGCACCATCTGAACCACCATGTATTATCTGGCCTTGCCAACAAAGGGGGAATATCTCCTGATGAGGGGTCCTTTTGGGATGAATAATTTATCCCGTTTTCCCAATGCCAATTATGTTAAATTATGTTCTTCATATCAGCCACTGACAGGACAATGGGGGCTAATCTATACCTATGAAAAGAAAGCAAATTTATTTCTTTACCCAAATCTATAATGATATTTGAAACTCTGGAGTTTCATTTTTCCAAATATCTTTAAATCCCCACTTTGAATAATAAAAATGATAGAAAGGATTTCTCTTTTCTTTTCACCACCTTTCCCTTTGTTATTAACCAAGGAGTTCCAGGTTCTGTTTAGCTCCATATTTTTTCATCTTTTCACCACCTTTTCCTTTATTATTAACCAAGGAGTTCCAGATTCTCTTTTGCTCCATATTTTTTCATCTTTTCACCACCTTTCCCTTTGTTATTAACCAAGGAGTTCCGGGTTCTGTTTTGCTCCATATTTTTTCAACTACAGAGAATAGAGCCTTTCTTTGCAAATTCATTTTCTCTTCTTTTTCACTCTTTGCTTATATAAGCTGATTCTGTCAAAATATAATTGATGACATTTGGCTAACATTTCTTATGCTTTCCCCTCCATAGCACTAAAAACAAACTAAGGTGACTGCTACTATATCTGCTTTTATAGAAGGGAAATGTCTCTGGCTTCATTCCCCTGGAGTAGCCCTCCAGCTCTACTAGAAGCTACTACCTGCTAGAAGCTGGTGGTTGCAGTAACACTGGAGGGCTGATCCCCTGCTCTCTGTACCTCTTCAGGTTATCGAGACTTCTATACTACAGAAGTCATTCTCTAGATTATAGTCCTCAGTGCCTCACTGGCTTCAAGTTCATCTTCAGAATCTCTGCTTAACCCTTGCCTCACCTGTCTGTCCTCTGGCTACTAAAAACCAACTCTCTGTGGTTCCTCCAGGTGCCAGCTTCTGAATGTTTGTTGGCATGCTCTGTACCCTTGATCTGGAAAGCTCTTTCCCCTGGAATTAGGGAGGCAAGAGTGTAAACAAGACTATCAGTCAGCACAATTTCACAAAGAGACAATGAAGCTCTAGACCAGGGCAGTGGCACACATGGGTTGGTTCAGGAGGGTTTTGAGGAAGTGGAGCGGAGGTTGTAATGGGTTTGGGAAATGAAGGGCAGGGAGGGATCACGGGAGAGTGCTATATGGGATTTGATGTGGCCTGGACAATGCTGTTGTGTTCCGAGCTGGGAATTTCATAGGGAAGACAAAGTCAAGGTCAACATAGGCAAGGGGATGGGTCAGAGAACTTGAGAATATTGTTCTGGATAGAGAAAATTTAAGTATGTGGCTCCAAGAGCAAATGTTCAAGAGGATGAGTGAAGCTCTCAGTGAAGTCCTAGTTGAGGTCCCTCAAATACAGATTTGAGGATAAAAACTGACTTGGAAATGATGGAAGAGAACACTCAGAGAGGACTGGTAGGAGGAGGGGGCATGTCCTTGACCTAACCCTGAGCAATTCTACCACTGGGAGTTCACGCCGAAGAGCAGGAGCCAGAAGAAACTAAAGAGTGCTGTTCAGTGAGTAGGGAAAAGGCCAGGGAAAGGCTACCATGGACCCAAGGTGGGAGGATGTTTCAAGGAGAAAGGGAAGAACCAGCCTGATAAATGCTACTGAAAAGTGAAAGGAGGTGAGGCCATAGGGTTACCCACTTGCTGCAGGTGAGTGGGCAAAGATTTGTTTTGGCTATGGGTTTCTCATGTGTCAACACTTGATTAGTTGTAAAGGTCAAGTATTTGCATGGCATTCTGGGTTGCCATGAGAAAATGTGGCTTGTCATGAGAGACCAGCAGAAGACTAAGAACTGACATGGTGTTAGGTACCCACCTGTTCTTTGGTTGGTGCTTGAATTCACTGGGAAGAGTAAGGCTTTGAAGTAAAAAGAACTGCTTTTCTTAGAAAGGTTACAAGTGACATCTCATAAGGGTTCAGGGCAAAACAGACCATGGATTTGGAGGGCTATGATAACATTTCTGCCTGACTACCGTACCCCTCCATTAATGAAGCTGGTAGGTAGGACATTTTTGAAGTAAATATTACATACTACATAAATTATATAAATAATATATAATTTATTATATATAAGTGATCTTATATAATAATGTGTTGTGTTCTATGTATAACATGTTATATATAAATGATATATATATTTCTTGAATTAATATAAATGAAATCCCAAGGCATATAAAAACCTTTTTGCATAATTTTTAAGAGTTCAATGTGATACCTCTGAGATCCACGTGCGTGTGTGTATGTGTCTAGCTTTGCTGGAAAGCATTCCACTTTTTGAATAAACCACAATGAATTCATTTTCCTGTTAATGGACATTTGAGTTGTCTTCAGTTTAGGGATATTATGGAAAGAGTGGTTATGAACAAGTTTTGCATCTATCTTTCAGTAAATTCATTATATTTCGAGGTGCCAAGTAAATCTATAGATTTTGTGACGCTTACCTAATATTTGGCCATATTCCCAAATGTGAATAGTTTTTCAGTTCATTTTTCTGGGAACACATTTATATTAGAATATCTTTTGCCTCAGTAACAAAAAACCCAGTCCAAATTAGATTAAGATCCAAAGAGTATATATTTATACCAAGATTGCCAGTTTCAGGTAAGGTATGATCCAGAGGGCATGGCCTCTGTTATTAGGGCCCATCTTCCTTTCTTAGGTCCCGCTGGGTTCTGTCCTCCTTTGTGTGAGATCTTTGTCCTACCCTGGTTTCTCCTTATTGCTGCAACAGCACTTCCAGAACTTCAGTCCTCACTGTACCATCCAGAGATAGAGCACTGTCTTTGGGGACACCCACAAAGAATAACCAGGCTTCTTTCTCTACGTCTCTATACTATATTGCCTTCTATCTAATTGTTTCACTAAGGTAAATGCCTATCTCTGAGACATCATATTTTGTCATCAGTGGGTAGTGTGTCCTCCTCAGCTTAATATGTTTAAGGACTCACTCCACCACTAAGGATCAGTCTCACCAGACCATGTGCCACCACACTGTGAAGCAGAGGTGAGCTCCCAAAGGGAATATCATGGGAGCTTTTGATTGGAGAAGGAAATGTGTGGTGGAGAAGCAACAACAAAATGTTTACTATGACAATGAAAATGATTGCCTATAATGATTATTCATTGTTTCATTCAAGTAGTAATTTATTTTAGTTCTGTCTCATAGCTCAACATGTCATTTATGGCATATGATCTTTTGAATTTGCATGGGTAGATGAAAATTTTTTGGAACATTTTAACAAGTGTTGGGAAAGATGTTTATAAAAATGGAAGGCCCAAGGGAATGACAGAGATGTAAATGTTTTTTAACATTTGGTGTGTGATGTTTAGATTCCTGAGACTAGTCTGATGGCTTTAGGATTTTGAAACAAAGAGCAAGAGAGGGGCTTGGCAATGTGGGAAGGCACATTTATTCTCTAAATAGCCCAAAATTTAGTGGCTCCAAGAAATACAAACTTATTATCTCACAGCTTTTGCCAGAGTGTAGTCATGTATTGACTGGATTCTCTGCTGGGGGTCTCACAAATCTGAAATCAAAATATCAATGGGGCTGCATTCCCACCTGGTGCTTGGAGTCCTCTTCTGGCCTTATCTAAGTGGTTGGCAGAATTTCATTGCTTGTGGTTGTAGGACTGAGGTTCCCAATTTATTGAGGCCTTTGGAAACAATTCTCAGGTTCTAACTGCATGGCCCTCTGACACAGCACCTAGCTCTCCAAGGACAGCAGGAGAATTCTCCCTTCCAGTTTGCCCTGATGGAATTTTATGTAGCATAAGGAAATGATAGAATATCTTGGGGGTGGTTAGGGGAGTAACTTACCATGGTAACTTACCATGACTTCCTAGTCACTGGTCCTGCCCACACTATAGAGAAGACTATACAACACATCTACATTTGTGGGTAGAGGACATCTTAGAATAACGGGCAGTAGTTTCCCCAATGCTTATGACTTATGTGGCACATGGAAATCTATTGTGCTTCTAAATAGATTTTGAGATGTTTTATAACCACACACACTATGACATACATTCTACATATACATACATATGCATATGCTTGTGATGATATAGATATATAGTAACTCTTCACTTAAAGTCATACGTAAGTTCTTGCAAACTGAGACTTAAAGCTAAGCAGAGTCAATTTCACTATGGGATTATTGACAAACAAAAATTAATGTCCTAAGAGATAATGGTCACACCAAAGTTCTAAATAGAGATTCTAAACACTTTCAATATTTCACAGTCATTTGTATTCAGTCTTTCATTTTCCGACCTTTATTTTATTCCATTATTCCAGTTCAGGGTCAGGGTATGTAGGAGTTTGTCTGACAGATCAGGGCATAAGGCAGGATCCCACCTTGTACAAGGCACCCTTCCATTTCAGGGGGAGTCACATGTCACCCACACTCACTCTGACTGGGGCATGCCTTTCAGGTGCAGGAGTCAGTGTCCTGAAGAAAAACCACCAGACTGGGGAAAGATTACATTCTTTTTCTCATCAACATTATAATGAAATAATATTGAACAAAAAAGACATTATTCCAGGACCAGTACATCCAGAAAATACAAGATGGATGAAATTATCATCCTCAGTTTGTGAATATTTTTAAGAATGCGGATTCAGGGAAATATTCAGCCATCTAAATTTTTACTTCACTACTTCATAACCTGACACCTGAGCTAGTGAGAGTCAAAATATTACTAATAATGAAAACTTGTAGACTATTTTTGAAGTTCACAAAACACCTGCACATCTATTATTTCACTTGGCTCTTCCCAGAATGTTGTTAGGCAATAATAAAAACACTTAACCTATGAGCGTTTGCTCTGTTATTCATGTTCACTCCTGATTCTCACATTCTCCCACTGCAGTTCACCCGGCAACTGAACAGCTATTTACATTTCTGTCTGTTTGGCTACATGGTTAGCTTTGTAGAAAATGCCTTCTCTTGCTTGTTCATCCTAGGAACACATCTGTGCTCATCTTTCAAACCCTTTCCTTTCCTTTCCTTAAATCAGACAGGATAGATATAGCCAAGCTGGAATGATGTTGTTCTTAAGATGTCCTGGTGTTTTTTTTTTTTTTTTTAGAGACGAGGTCTCACTGTGTTGCCCAGGGTTGTCTCAAACCCACAGACTCAAGTGATCCCTTGCCTCAACCTCCCAGGTAGCTGGGATTGCTGGTGTGTGCCACTTTGCCCAGGTCTGTTGTTGTTGTTTTTTTATTTTTTTGAGACCAGGTCTCACTATTTTTCCCCCATGGAACCGCAGGCTCACATTGCCCGGGGTACCACAGACTCAAGCAATCCCCACCCTCAGTTTCCCAGGTTGCTGGGATTACAGGCGTGCACCACCTTGCCCAGCTATATTTTTTTGGAACTAGGTCTCACTATGTGCCCGAGGTGGGACTCGAACTGCAGTCCCTAGCCCCAACCACTTCAGAGGCTGAAGTTTACAGGCACGAGCCGCCGTGCCCAGCTTGGTGTTGTTCTTGATGGGGTGAGTAGGGAGGACCTGCAGACTGGCGGGTAGGTACCAGCCAAGCTCATTTCCACATCTACCTCCTATATCTACCAAAGAACATTTGGTAGCAACTAGGGGCAGTGTTCAACTAGATATTTGCTATTGAGTAAATGCTTTTAGTGCTTCACTAGTGTTAACGAAATCTTAACCTTACAACCTAATGAAGTAGTTTGGTTATTTTATCCAGTTTAGAGATAAGAAAACCAAGACACAGACTGCTGAGTGGTAGAGCCAGGATTCACACCCAGCCCATGCTTTTATAGCTCCCTACAATGTTGGCACTATCAATATCTACCCCATAGCCTAAGACTAATTGAGATAATGTAGATTAAGAGATCAAAGTCTGCCACATGGTAATTTCTTAAAGCATGAGGAAGATTTTTATTGCCTATGGCAAAGAATCTTCTTTTGTCTCATTCTTTGGAATGGGAAATAGAAGAAAATAAAAATAGCGGAACATCCTCTACCCTATTCCCCCAAAACCCCTCTACATTTTTTCTATTTAGAGCAGCTAAGGTCCTCTTTTTCACTGTTTGTAAGAAAAACAAAAGGGTCGGGACCCAGCAGAACTCCTGTCTGTAAATGATTCCAGATGTCAGGGACTGAGGGGTGTTCTAGATGAACTTCTAGCCTGGAGCCTCACTAACCAACATATTTAAGTGTCACATGGTAGGTGCTCAATTATAAATGTTCTCCTTCCTTTCCCCTTTTTAGTCAGAGATTCACCTCATAGACTTAAGAGAATATTTTTAAGAAAGATTCTTACTCAACTCAATATGCTTGACTGTTGACTCCAGGAGAGTTTGGTGGGAGTTTTTAGGGAAAATTCTGTTCATTTAAGCTCTAATGAGAAACAAGGGTGATCTTGGATAGAAGATTGCTCCAATTTAGCTGTGTGACCTTGAATATCTGAGCTTTCATTTCCTTGACAGAAAAATGGAATTAGTAGTGGTGCGTAGATAAAGAATATGAAGTATAGGCTCTAGTTGTGGCACATAAAAAGTGGTTCCAAAAATGTTATCAATTATTACCTCATTTAAACCTCAAACTAACCTTATTAAATAGGTGATGATGATTATTGTCTGTATTTTACAGACTCGATGGCTTCTGTGTTCCCTCTGCTACTGTGACATTAAGCAATATTATTATCTGTCAGATTTCTTTTTTCTTCCACTTTGCCTACACCTATGGCAAGACATAGGTGGGTTGGAGCGCCACCTGTGTCTATGCAGACTGACAGCATATCTTCATAATATATTAGCCACCTCTGCAAAATATTCCAATTTCAGAAGAATAAGATGATGCAATAGATTCAGTGGGACTTTATGCCTTCTTTTGTGGAAGTACCTCCATCAACTGGAATGTAGTATACATGCAAAGTATGTGTTAAGCCAAAGAATGTTCATCATTGACTGTGTGTATCTAACCCAAACTGTTGAACCTAAATGTTATCAACAATGTATTAGATTAACTGTGGCATATGTGTGTTATATGAAATATTATATTAAGAATGAAATCATATATTTTTCATGGAGAAGTCAAATGTAATCAAAAGTCAAAATAAAATCATATTTGTTGACATAAAAATTAGTATACTGCTGAGTGAGTGATAAAAGCAGGTTCATGAAGCATAGATCCATTTTATAGAAAGAAAATAAATGCTTGTATAAACAGAACAATGTATACTATATGCACGCTTATACATATAAAAATCTGGGAAGGTGTGTCATGTATGATTGCCTCTGGAACTGGGAAATGTATTATGGGTAATTGGAATTTCTATTTTCTTGTGCTTTGTGAGGGGCAGGTTCTCTGTGTTCTAATCATTATATAATGTATAATAAATCCTAGTCACTAAGAGAAAAAGAAAAGAAAAAGAAAGGTGGGTAAAGTGCCAGTGCTAATCCTGCTTAACCATTTCAGGTGATCGTGAAGACAAGAACGGAGTATCAGCCTGAACAGAAGAACAAAGGGAAGTTCCGGGTGCCGAAGATCGCAGAATTTACGGTCAGTTTCTTGCTGGTATCACAGAGTAGAGGTTAGACAGGTTTCTGCTAGCTCAAGATAGTCATGCCAGAGCAGCAGGTACTAGTGGGAACTGCAAAATGACATTGGCTATTTTTAGAGCATTTCTTGAGGCCACATTGTCTGGGTCACTGAGTCTAATCAAATAGCAAGAGCTTGGTCTCCCAGGACCACTGATGTGTTCTTCTGCTCCAGAATGTTTGGATAATTACATCATTGACAAATGTGTCTCATTTCTTCTTCATCCTTCTGTCCCATCTCTACCTTTTCATCACAATCTCCAGAAAATGTGATGGCAATGTATAAAGAGGATCAAATTTTAGATGGTTGCAAAAATAAAAAAAAAAGAAAAGAAAAGAAAAAGAAAGAAAAGTTGACTTCTTCGAGCTAAAAACCAAATGGCTCAGTTTTTATTTCTTGGTAGAGGGGCCATTAGGATGATTGGCAAATATATATTGCCGTGATGACGTGCATGAAGAAAGCTGAAAGTCTAACCTGCAAGGATGAAAGGGGGAACCTCAAGGAAATCAGGATTTTAGGTGGTCAAGGTGAATATAGTTTGTGCAAGGTCCTGAGATTGGAAGGAGATTGACCCCAACACTGACCCCAACACTGAATAAGGTCTGGTCTCTGGGTGGGGGGAATGTGGGAAGTAGACAGAGGTGAGGCAGGAGAAGTGAACAGAGGGCAGACAATTCCAGATCATGTAAGAAGTATGGTGGAATTTGTATTTTATGTAGAAGCATGGAAGACATCTCTGAAGGATTTCAAGGTGAGGGGTAGTGGCTGGCATGACTTAATTTGGATTTTGAAAAAAGAATGTAGAGTCTGATCTTTCTGCTTAGCTGCCTGAGGTAGGTCGCAACCAGCTAGCACACAAGTAAGTCAGCTAAGCAAAAAGGAGAAACTGGATCAGGGTTCAGGGCAAGTGGAAAACCCCCTGCTTCTTTTGACTCAGTTAGTCCTGGAGTCAGGAAAGAGGGCAACTGGTTATTGGAATGTGGAGGGCAAGTAGGAGTGTGAAGAGACTTTCAGGCTACTGCAACAATGTGCAAGTAAGAAAGATCTTGTTTCAAAGGAAAATAGCATGTGAACAGAGACATGTGGGCAGGCCTGAAAGTTATATGAGAGAGAATTAACCATAGAGGCAGTGAAAGGAGTGATTCTTTGGATGGCTTTTGGAGCAGTCTGGTTAGGTTTAAATGTTGTTCCAACTTTCTGCCAACCTATGTCTGAGAGCAAGTCAGCATATCTCATTATCAATGGAAATAATGGTTGGCTGCTGGGGCATGAACAGAAACCATGCAAAACACTTGTATCTGCATGTGTTCAGTGCAGAGTCAACAGTAGTTATTTTGTGTCAACTGTAAGGGCCTTTGAAAGTGAAAACAGTCTTTGGTTGTTTTTTCTGAGAATTGGAGTGCAGATATGGATAAATATATTGGTTTCTTTCTGTTCTTATTTTTGTCCCTGTTAAATCTGTGTTAGAGAAGCTAGGTATGTGAGCCTGGGAGTGAATGTGGTGCTACTGTTTGCATCCCCCCAAATGTGGGTCTTCCCCAAAGACCATCCCCTAGAATGTGGGTCTTCCCGAGGGACCAGCTTCCTTCTTTGAGGGCAGGGACACTATTAATTTTTACTGTAACTACAGAGTCTGGTACATGGCATGGACCTGGTGAACATAGTGCAGATAGCTGCAAGAACTAGGAGCTGCAAGGGAAGAGTGGGAGTATCTTAGTGCATGATGTGTGGGGGTATCTGGTCAAGAAATAAAGATGACCTGTTTTCCTGGCACCAGGAATAATGGGAGTTATGCCCAGACTCATGTATATAAATACTGATTGCCATCTATTTATAAAATCAATGTACTGGAAACAATGTTAGATCTTCACCAACTTTCTCATGAATCTGTAAATAAGACCACATGCAATGCAGAAGATGGGTTATTTTAACTTTTTCTTACGAATCTTTTTTTTTCATTAACTCTAAATTATGGGTTATGAGTTATTTTCATCTTCTTTTGACTTACTTATACTTCCCTAATTTTACACATGCTTGCATTGTTTCAATCATCAGAAGAACACTGGAATTATTTTTAAAAGTTTCCTTTTTCACTGAAGAGAGTGTTACAAGGTTTGCATGGAACATTGCCTTATTTAGCAGTCCTTAGAAATGATGGTAATGAAAGCATGCAGTAATTTATACAAATGCTTCAGAAAGAAGGTTGATTGAAAAAACAAAGCTTAAAATTGTACATTTCCTAGAACTGGAGCTGTGGAAAACCACAAGCATACAGAGCCAATAAGACGTAGAAAGAGATTTATCAAGATGTCACCTGTGGTTGTCTCATCAGTGATGATGTTGGGCCATATTTTTTTCTCTTTGGTAGCTTTTGGTGATATTGCTAATTTTTCATCATTAATGACCATGAGCCCTATGAGGCTGGCAGAATTCCCTGACTCTCCATTTCTTAAAGAGGAGCTATTTCTCAGGGAGGGGACTGATTATTTATCCAGCCAACTAGTACAGAGCTTGGTCTTTCTGCTTAGCTGCCCTAGGTAGGTCACAACCAGCTAGCACGTAAGCGAGTCAGCTAAGCAAAAAAGCGAGCCTGGATCAAGGTCCAGGGCAAGTGGAAACCCCCCTGCATCTTTAGACTCAATTAGTCCTGGAGTCAGGAAAGAGGGCAATAGTGGTCCATGGTAACCCTTCATCAACACTGTCAGGTGGAGGAGGAGGGCCCTTTCACATTAAAAAAATTTTTCTTTTGTTTTTGTATGTTTATTGAGGCAACATTGGATTACACCACTGTATAAACTTTAGGGGTATTTTTATACTTCCATCTTTCTCTACTCCATACTTTGTCCACTACCGAAGTTCTAGTTACCATCCACAAAAAATCAAATCAATATACTCTATAAACACTCCATCTCTCCTTTTCTCCTTTATGTTGTCAAAATATAAAGATTTACTTTTGTTTGCTTGCTTTGTTCCACATGAATGAAATGATGTAGTATTTGTCTTTCTCTTTCTGACTTATCTTGCTTAGCATAATCCCCTCAAGGTAATCATAAATGGCAAGATTTTATCTTTTTATAGTTGTATAGTATTCTACCACATACATACTTTTTATTTATTTATTTAAATTTTTATTTTTATTTTTTTTGGAACTAGGTCTCGCTATTTTTGCCTGTGGAACTGCAGGCTCTTGTTGCCCAGGGTACCACAGACTCAAGCAATCCCCAGCCTCAGCTTCCCAGGTAGCTGGGATTACAGGCATGCGCCACCACGCCCAGCTATTTTTTGAAACTAGGTCTCACTATGGGCCCCAGGCGGGACTCTAAGTGTGATTGTACTCCCTGGGGCTTTCTCCTCCCTGACCATTCCTCCCCTCCCCTCCCTTCCCCAGTTGTGTACTTCAATTTGGCTTTTAGCTTGTTTTGACTTTTCTTCCTGGCCTTTTGTTTGTTTTTCCTATGTCCCATATATTAGTGAAACCATTTGGATTCTGTCTTCTTCTTTCTTACTTTTTTTGCTAACATGATTTCTTCTAGGTACATCCATGTTATCATAAATTCATCAAATTTGTCATTTTTAATTGATGAGTAATATTCCATTGTGTATATATACCACATTGTTTTCATCCATTCATCTGTCTGGGACATTTCCATTGCTTCCATGTCCTTGTAATTATAAATAGTACTGCCATAAACATGCGAGTACAGGTGTCCCTTTGTATATGTATTGAGGTCTTCTTTGGGTAGATTCCTAGAAGAGCAATTGCTGGGTCAAGTAATAGTTCCATTTTCATTAGTTTGAAGGTCCTTCACACTGCTTTCCATAGTGGCTGGACCAGTTTACATTCCCACTGGCAGTATAAGAATGTTCCTTTCTTTCCACATCCCTACCAGCACTTATTGTTGCCTGTTTGTTTGTTTGTTTTTGAGACTAGGTCTTGCTATTTTTGCCTGTGG
>PVHY01013713.1:0-24012 GCA_004024945.1 Uropsilus gracilis
CGCAAAAGTGCACGTGGTGACATTGTGTCTCTCGGTTGTTTTTCTGGTCTTACATGCACTGGTTCATTTGGTCATCCATCTGCTTTGTCCAGCTCCTGCCTGTGGGGGTGGACTCTTGGCTGGTCCCTCACCAGTTCCATGTCGAGGTTGGCAATGCACTTATTCTGGTTCCACTGAGGTTTAGCTGGAGTAAGAAGTAAGAGAGAACTGGAAGGAACTCTGATTCTCAGCAGGCCTTGGGAGTGCGCCGGCAACAGCCACCGGCCATTCTCCTCCCCAACGCACAGGGAGAGGCGCAGGGCCCACCGTGCCTGCGCCACCGGCGTGGGGCAAGCATAACCCATGCATCCCTCGAATGTGCGTGCCTGCCTGACCCACCCTCCAGAGGCAGACGAGGTTGGCTCGCTCAAGGGGGCGGCCCCCTTGTTAATGGGGGTCGCAGGAGTGCTCACCCCACGCGGCACCCGTGCCGGCTGCCCAGGCGAGACCCGGAAATGATGTTTCTTCATGGCTTTTTGTTTATCTTTCCCATGTCCCATATAATAGTGAAAACATTTGGTTTCTGTCTTTTCCTTTTTGACTTGTTTCTGAATTTAACTTTTTGAAATTTCCTTTCTGATGAAATACTGTGGCTATGGAAATATAAAGTAAATTAGTACTAAATTTGACTCAAAAGCATTGTATTGCTTTTCTATTGCTACCATTTAAAATTTACTACAAATTTAGTGACTTTAAACTACACAAATATATTATCTACACATTTTTGTATGCACAGATCTCCCTGGGATAAAGTCAATGATAAACTGCTTTCCCTCTCTAGACTCTGAGGGTACCTGATTCCCTGCCTTTCCCAGTCTTTAGAAACTTCTCACTGGTCCTTCTGAGAGTCCCCTTAATTGGGAGCCCCAACCGGTATCCAATCTTTCTGGCACTGACAGCTCTCTCTAACCACAGGTAGAAAAGGGTCTTTACTTTTCAGCATTCTTGTGATTCATCTAGACTAATTCATATTTTCCAGGATGACCTTTATATTTCAGGGTTTTAACCCTTATATCTGCCAAATCAAATGAATACTACTTCATTCTAATTACGCAACTAGTGAATATCTTTCATAATTCTAAGTTATTATCTAATGATTCTAATTCATAGAACTTGTATCCAAATAGGAATACATAAAATGTTTCGGTCCATATGAACACAGGAAATAAATTTAAGATGTTAACTGCAATAAGCATGATATGTGATATATCAATGTTGTGATTTGAAAGAAGTGATATGGATGTTAATTTAGTCCCTTATGAAACTAAAAGCAATTCGGTTGGGATGTATTTAATTGGGAAAAATTGATATTTCAACTCAAAACACTGACATATTTGTACTTAAAACATTTGATAAATGGTAGAAAGATAGTCTCATTCATTATAAATTATTATCAAATAAAACTATATGCATACAATTTTTAAAAGGAATATTTGTTGTTTTTGTCGATTAGAGACTTAATCTGTTTCTACCTAAGACATATGCTTTGAAGATATTAATTTTTAATCAATTTTAATGGAAATCATGGCAACATAACTTATTCACTTTCTTTTAATCTTCTAACTCTGAAGTTATCTAGTATCAATTATTTGAATCTAAATCTGAAACTCAACCTATTTAGTAGTGAAATTCACATAATTCAAATTAACAAATATTTATTGAAATTTTACTGCAAAACAAAAAGTTTTGCTCAGAGTTAACTCAAAATAACTGTATTATGTTTCATATTTAGAATACATAATTAAATATATGCAGTAAGTTTTACTGAATACAAATGCTTTATTAAGCTCTATAATCTCCATTGTGTCACAAGATAAATGTAACAAACATGTTTATATTTGACCATAAAAACAATGTAATTGCACTTGATGCATCACTGTCTGCAATTCTGAGGACAAATGGATGCCCTAAGCGAAATCAATTTGAGTAAACAAATTATGGGTGAATGACCTGAATCTTCTTTGTTTCTGAATCCAAAATGACTCATAGAAGGAGACAGTCTTAAGTACTTGCTCTTTCTATAGAATTTGAATAAAACACAACAAATTCCTTTCTTCTTTCACCCACTTAAACCTGTTTCTTAATGCAGTTTCACATCCTGTATATTGGTGTCAGAAACAGAATGTCGATGTAAACTGAAATCTGTGTTTCCATAAACAATATGGCCACTAAGTGACCCTCAACATACTTTCTAATTTCATGGTGAGTCTACTCTGCCCTGGAGATGGTAAAATTCAGTAGCAAGGTTGCCACCACTGGGGTGTCTCATCAGCTGTGTCCAGTATAAATTTTTGTCTCTCAAGAGTCCTCCTTAGGAAATAACCTCTGCATAATTTTCAGGTCAATATTATCAATTCCCAAATGAAAAATGCAGATTTGGTAGTAGATGAGAAAATGGAAGTTTTGATTATTCCTAGTATTAACACTTTTAATCTCTTACCCTAGGAAATGAGTTTAAGTAAGCAAATTACGTTGTGAAAAACTATTGTGTTGTTGTCTTTAATTATTTTTTCCACTTGGTCAATAAATCAAGCACCCTGAGATTAGAAGCTTAATTTCTAAAATAGTAGTTAGTTGGGGACTAATGCATGTCAAAGTCTGTATAGAAGTAGAAATAATCTTTACCTCTTTTTCTTTTTTTGGAAGTTGGCTTCTAAAAGGTTTTACCACATTTAAAGAAAAATAAAAAAATATACAATATGCTTCTAGAAGAATTTAGAATCTAGTTTTAAGCTTTCTAATTAACTTTAGCTATATTTATAGCATCATTTTAGAAGCAGTATTTTTCTAGCCATACTGCAATAAACTCTGTGTTTTTCTAGTCATACTTCAATAAACTATATGTGTATGCATGTATATATTTGTCACCCTTGTAATTTAACTGTGTTGGTATTTTTATAAGACAGTTTGGGAGAATCTTTCAGTGGAAAATAAATATATATTATTTAGGCATGACA
The DNA here is from genome assembly GCA_004024945.1 of Uropsilus gracilis. Lineage (NCBI taxonomy): Eukaryota > Metazoa > Chordata > Mammalia > Eulipotyphla > Talpidae > Uropsilus > Uropsilus gracilis. The sequence goes on from PVHY01013713.1 coordinate 2,997, forward strand.
AAATACTATATTAGAAGAAGTGCTTTGATATGACAAGTTGAAAAATAGAGAGGCCTTTAGCCAACACAAAGACATAAAAAAAGAAAGATAAATGATTTATTTGTATTAAGAAAAGTACTTTAGAAAAACATTCACGACTTCACATGACTTGTTATTTTAGAGCTCAAGCTTTAAATATTTCAGTAAAAATGTGGTCAATGTATAATCTACAGTTCTAGCTATTTTTAAAAATATACTTGTCTTTACTTTGAGAACAATTTAAATTTGGTGAGCTTTTGATGAAATGAACTATGACTAAAATAATTTCTAACTCTGAAGATAACTAGATAAATGATTAATGATAATGAACTAGCTAGCTAAATAGATGAATAGCTATCAAATCATATGCCCCCTTGAATTCCTTGGTTATTTGCCACAGTACTTTAGCTTGTGACCTTTGGGTCATGTGATTCTTCATACTAAAATATATCAATGATTCATCACTTAATGTGAATTTTTTTCTGTATCATATTGAAGAAAGGTAGGGCATGTGTGACTCAGTTCTACAGTGTGCTGAGGAACATCCTTCATGCTTCTGCTCTGCTGGTTTCCACATCCCACCCAGTTGCCACAGCACCAGAAGCATTTCCTAGGCACCAAAGCCAGCTGCCTTCTGGCAGAGTCCAGCCAATGAGATCCCTGGCAGATCTCCTGGAATGGACAGAGTATGCAGGAAAGACTATCTTTTTTTAGTTCCAGGTCCTATAGAATAGGTTCATCTGGTTTCACATTGTCTTCACAATGCTTGTTTCTTAGTGCCAGTGACTCCCTCATCTCTCTTTCCCCTACAATCTTTCATCCTGGAGATGACCATGGTTTCCAAATAGCTTTTAGATGCCTCACATTCCCCTATGACTCTCAAAGTTTCATTGCCTATGTACCAAATCCCTCCACCACTTTCACTGTTATAAATATGTGCAGTATGTTTTCTTCGTTAGCCTTTGGTTTAGACTCTGTCCCTTACCTGTTCTGTAATTATCACTGCAATTTATATGTATATTATAATGTTAGGTTTCTAAGGACTTCTTTGGATGAAGAAGGATTCTGAATCCACAGAAAAGGTTTGGAACTCTTGATTTAAGTGCAAAATTCAAATTCCCCAAGAAGTTCCTGTTCTTAGTCTCTATCCCCCCATCTGATTTGTTATTTGTATCCCTATTTTCTGCACAAAACAACTCCAACCTCTCTAGTCACAAACTAGACTCCCATGCTGACACTGTTGTCTTTTACTTAAATTACTTTCTTTTAAACAGTTTGTGTTGAGATTCCCTCAAAGATCATGGCCATGAACAAATATAGGATACCGTCGTTGTCTACATATTTATTTGTAAAATTGCCTACCTGCTAAAATACTTGTTATCGCCAAATCAATGACTAAAACAGTCTCAAAGTTATTTACTGATGTAGACAGAGTGACGGTGATCCCAGTGAGGTTCTCATGACTGCATAGGTAGTTGAGGTAGCAGAAGGCAGTTTTCTGCTTTCTTATATCAACTCTTACCGTAAAAAGCAAATGTCCTTTTCGAATTGCTTAGTACCACATATTTGGTGTCTTATGTTGGTGATTTCACATGATTGGCTATGAATTCAATGTTGATGAATCTATGTTGATGAATAATATGTCTCTAACTAGCAACAAGACTCTGTACTTACCAGTTGACAACAGTCTGTCAATGCAGTTTGTTTGAAGCAAACTTACCCAGTATTCCTCTAAAAGCATAAATTCATTTTAGTGTTCACAGGGACTTTATATAATATAACTAAACAGGAATAAAGATGATAAACTGTATTTTTCTTTTTAAGGATCTTCCTTTGTTAACTCTTCCTTCCAATTTTCTGTGCTTTAATTTTGCATAAATCTTTATCTAAAACTCTGCTCTTTTGCAGAAAAGACATGATAAACTATTCAGGATAAACAACAGTGATATGTCATAAGAGTTCTTAGGTAAAACAAACTAAAAGATGCGAAGCAAGCCAAGAATAAGTATGTTGTAGAAAGAAGATAATATGTCAAATACAAAGACAGCACAGTGGAATATTGGAGACTTACACATGCAGCCAGAAATAAGAGCATCCAGAGCAAATTCCAAACATGGATTCTGAAAGAACCTCCAGTTTGAATTGTTGCCTATGTTCAGTTTTTATGTATTTATTACAAAATGGTTTTGAAGAAAACTAACTGCATTGAAGGTACCAGAAATCAGTAGATACCTGTCTTATCACTTTGTGCCTTCTATTGTGGTTCCTTATGTGGTCACGGCCTGACTAAACTGTAAACTCAGGATCTGTGCATGATTCATTTGTGTTAATGTCTCACAATCTCCCACACATAATCACTATAAATATTTCTTGAATAAGTACCTGCAAGAATAGATCCTGTTAGAATACTGTAATGTAAAAACTGCAATGTTTACTAGTTAAGAACTTTATTATGAGGAAGAAGTTTTTATTGACTAAGATTCAGTTACGCACCTCATGGGTATTTTTCTTTTTGTTTTGAAAAACTAAACAAACTCCTTATATAATCTAATGAAAATCAAGTGCAATACCTCTAGAACAAGTATTAAATAACTTTGGTTACTGTGCTGAATATCAGTGTCTACACTGCTTCTTTTAATAAGTTTGGTAAGTATAAAACTTTGTAAATTAGCTATTTTTAGTAGATCATGATTTTAATAGAAATTATGGGTTTATGAAATGTATTTAAAATTGCTAGCATGCATATAAGGATTTGCCTCAGCCATTAATTTCATATCTATAATTTTCTCAAAAGCATTTTTGGCTTTAGAGAATATAAAGCATTAGGTATATATTGAATTTTCATGCAAAGGTGATGGCTATTAAGATTATTGCTATGGTTTTATTCATTGTATATATCTCACATCCTGTAATAGTAATTTAGAATTAATTTATATCTGCATTTTTTTCTGAAATTACAAAGAATCATTGTTAAATTTTTAGACTAATAAGCCATTTATTTCTGGGGAGGGAGAGTCTGCCAAATTGATTTCAAAATAATAGTCCTCATAGAAATGTATGGGAGTGACCTAGTTAAATATTTCCTTATTCGTGCTTTACCTTGAAAAACTCTCTCCTAATTAAAAAAAAAAAACAAACAAACTGGTATGTATGTAATTCCATCTACTTATCTTAGCTCTAATTTTATTGATAGGAACTAAAAGTTGGAACATACCCATCTTTCAAATCAATATCTTGATGTTTAGTCTCTATTTTCTTAGTTTATTAAATAATAACACTTTCCAGAATAGAAAAGTTGTAAGCCAGGCTCAAAAATATTTATTCTAGTATTTTCTCAGCTTCAAAAATTATGATTGCTTCTTTTTTTCTTTTTCAATTCCAATATCAATAGGACTTTTCCCATGAAATTGCTATGGGCAATAGCATAAAAAGAAAAGGCTTCATCATGGAGATCTTTTGATGTTCACTCACTGAGAAGCTATATTGGATCATATTGCTATTTAAATTTGTCAAGGAGTAACATAGATTGGAGGTGATAAGCTAGGAGACCATAAAACTAAAAATAGTTCTTTCCCATCATAGAATAATAGGCTGTGGATTCTACACTTGTATTTCCAGCACAATAAACAATATGTACATCCATTCCTAACAGCTATACATGCTTTAGCACTTTTATCTCTATTCTGCTCCACCACACAATGCTATCAAATGTTTCACTAAATAAAAATTCATATTTCTGATACTAAATCAAAATGATTTGGAAAAGAATATTTCAGTGCAGAGCATAGGTATGATTATTAATTAAGTTAGTGATTTTATAGCAGATTCACCTATCATTGCTCCTAAATCTCTCTCCCTCTCCCTCTCCCTCTCCTCCCTCTTCCTCTTCCTCTCCCTCTCCCTCTCCCTCTCTCTCTCTCTCTCTTTCTCATAACCACTTCTCTGCATATTGTTGTAAAAAGATTTCTCTTTTCTTGACTAAATGCTAACTGATATAATACCTAAAATAATACAAACTTGTAGATAGGAGTTTCATTTTATTCTTATCATCAAATCTATAAACTAATTGAGTTTGAATTAATCATCTCCCTTTCTGTTTTATAAAGAAACAGTCTTTTTCCCAGTCACTAGAAAATGTTCCCATCTGCCCTTGGTCTTGTCTCCTCTGCTTTTTGGAATCACTCATTTCTTTAGTTTGAACTTTTAAGGCTGAATATGGCCCATAAATATGATAAAGGCTCCCATCAAACTGTCCTCCAAGAAGCTCTTTGTTGGCTCGATATTCCTATCCAGAAATTGCCTTATTTCTCTGCTTGCTTTCTTCATAAATCTAACCAAAAAGTTGTGTAAATTGACTTTTTTTACTTTTTCACCTTTCAGTCTATTTCAACCTAACTTTCATTCTCATCACTTTACCTGGCATCTATTGTCAAGTTGGATCTACCTCTAAATGATGAAACCCAGCAAACACTTTCCAGTTCACATTTCAATTGCCTGCACCATGCTCTTGACAAATAGTCTCTTCATCATGAACATTCTGATCTCTCGTAGACTCAAAAATCCCCCGCTCTTTCAGGGTTTCTTCTTTATTTGTTCCCGTGTTTGCTTGTTGTTTTCAATACATCTGTCTCATTTACTGGCTCTGTCAACTCAATGGCACCTCAAAGTTCAAGATTATTGAAAGGTTCAGGTTCTATGTATCTACTTTACTTCATTCTTTCACTAGGTGGTTTCATCTTTTACGGCATAAAGAATGATCTCTATTGTGATAGTTCCTAAAAAATTAATTTAAATGTGTCAAAACTTTTCTTGGATATTCATCTCCAATTCCTAATTGAAATCACTACTTGGATGTTGTACAGGCATCTTATAATTTAACCTGTAACAATTTGAATCTCCTTTTCCCCAGTCTCACCAATCTTGTCCTTTCTTATTTATCTTATGTAGATAGATACAAACCAGGTAGCCCTAACCAGTATTTTAAGAAATATATTTTAAGCCTTTCCAGTAGCACTGTATGTAACATTTACTAAATGCATGTTATGAGCAATGCACCATGCTATGCTCATTATAAGTATTAATTATTTAATCCTCATAACACACATATGAGCTCTCCCATTATTTACTCCCTTTTTATGCATAAGTAAATTCCAGCAGAGAAAGCTTAAAAGGTGTCCTGGAGGACAGAGAGCTAGTTAAGTGATATAGCAGTATTTCAGAACACATGCTTCAGCTTCAAATTGCATGTTCATAATTGTTGTCCTATGTCTCAAATTATAATAAAATCATATTTAACATATTTATAGCACTTATTATGGGCTAGAAATCATTAGAAGTGCTTTAAATATGTTAAATCATTTATGAGGAGTGTATTGCTATTTTGCCTGTTTTATAGATTAGGAAATGTACAGAGGTTAAATAATCTGCCCAGTGTCCATGTATAGAAATAATTTAAATCTAGCTACTCTGGCTCCTAACCTATTTCCCCACCCCACCCCCAAACCCACTATGTGTGATCTTTAAAAAGCAATCCTTTATTGTGGTAACATAGATCTATTAGAATCTATGCTTTTGTTCACCGAGATAGATGCCCTTAAATTGTCCATGACTCCTATCTTCAAACTATATTTTTATTATTTTTTCATTGTTAGGGAACAAAACCATACTAAGCTTTCTAGGAGGAAGCCAGAATGCATAGATAGTTAGGGAGTTGGGAAAACAGTCAGTTATCTTACAAGTTGAATGATCTCAGGATACAGAATGCAAGCAGAGACTTAAGATTATTGAGGTGTTTGAGTCCAACCATTGACAAATGACAAGTTTCTGATTCAAATTTCTACAGGAAGCTAGCTAAACATTGCAGCTAGGCATGAAGCCAAAGAATATATGCCTGCTCTTGCTGTTATGATAGTGCAATGTGGATATGCAGACAGAAATATCTATAACTTATAGCTGCATAATAACCAGAGAGGAAAGGAAGCTTCCATATTATATATCTAATTTACAAGTGATCTGGGATTAAGACCTAGTTCATGTGATCCTTACTCAAATGATCTTATATAGCTTTTCCACAGTTCTTTATTGGAATTTTCATATGGCAAGAAATATGCTGGTGGGTTTGTGAGCTTCATAAGATACAAGAAAAAAGCAATGTCAGGTGACAAGAAGCAAGGGAATTAATATCTTGTGATCATTTATCAGAGAAGAATTTTAAAAGGTTAATTTCAGTACTGATAGATTTTGAGAGACACTGTTTCAAAACAAATTCATAAAATTGGGGTAAAAGTGGAAGTAGTGACAATATTATCATTTGACTTTTCAAAATATCTATCTTTATGTCATATTTGGTTGAAATATTTTAAACTAAGCTACTGACAAGAGCTACCAAAGATAGTTACATAATTATTAAAATGCACTAAAAAATAAAGGAATATGTGGGACCAGCTCATCTATACATGATCTAAATATATGCTGAGAAGATGAACAATAGTAACTTCAAATAAAAGTATCAGTAGTACTAGAACATTTACAAAGTCAGGATTTAAACAGGAAAAATTGAGTATTCTTGTATATTTTGTAGCCAAATAAATTTTTAACAGCATACATTTCTCCAACTTTAATCTCATGTTAATATATTTTGTAAATGTTAGAGGAATGGGTTTATGGTGTCCAATTAAATGCTGAGAACTGGGTAAAGAAGGATGGCTTGAAATTAGCATAGATGCTTAGAGTGTAATTGATATCTTTATATAATGAACAATTTCATTATCATTATTTCTAGAAAAATAACAATGAGATGATGGTGCAGGACAAAAGTAATGTATCAAAATCTTTTGGTCCAAGACACAGAAAAAAACTGTTTTCATAGCAACAGAGAGTAGAAACGTGGTTGACGTGAACTGGGAGAAGAGAAAATGGGTAGCTGTAGATCAAAACACAAAACCTTTAGTTATAAGAAGCTTAAGTCTGAGGATCTAGTATAAAGTATGATGCTTATGTTGATAGCATATTCTTTCATAATTGAAATATCCTCAGAGTAGATCTAATTGTTCTTAACACATGTATACAAAGAGTTAACATAAAAAGGTAAGTATGTAGATGATGGGTAAGCTAATTATCTTGATTTTGGTAATCATTTTATATTGTATTTCAAGCTATGCTGTATAATGTATATGTAGTAATTATATTTTACTGTTAATTATTCCTCAAAAAAAAAACACGAGGGAAAATAAGGTGATCTTAAAAATTCTTTGGCCAAATGTTTTTCAGAAATTCTTGTATTTGAGAACCTAAAGTTGAACCTATTTAAAGTGTTGCATACAAGGGAATTTGGTAGCACCCTGTGATGATTCACTTGTTATGTGGAAAAAGAAATGCATCAATAGTCTATCATCATCAGATTTTGCCACAAAATGAGACCATATTAAGTTTTGCTCTTCCAGAAAAATGCCAAGGTAACTGTTAATTTTCTGAAGTTTTGGATTTCAAAATTGCTTATTAAGACTCTTAGACACATTAAATGCATCGTGGTGATTCAGAGTGACATCTAGTGGTAAACTAGTTGATTTACAGATACATAAATATCGGCTAATTGTATATTACTTATAAAACTTAACCCATTAATCAGTGTTTTGCATCTTATGTAAGATTAACAAGAAAGTTTCTCCTATATTGATTGAATAATTGTTAACCTGTGAATGAATGGAACAAAGTATGTGTCTTATCAATACATAACAATAAGTGTAATTGAAAGAGAATGAGAGATAGAGACCTTTTCAAAGACAGTGATCAGAGATGGCTCTCTGAAAAGGTGACACAGAGTAAGGTTTTGAAAGTGATATAGGTCAATAAAGGGTCATATTTTTCCTACAAATGAAATGCACAGAGGAAAGTAACTTGGAAGAAATCAAAATTGATAAAGACATAAGACAAAGTTAATAAAGCCAATGGGAATGATTCATGATTCCTATAAAGTAACAGCTAGACACTAAATAATAAATGTTTAATCCTATTTTTAAATATTGTATTCAGTTTTTAGTCATTGCTCTTCAACATCAGTCTTAATTGAAAATACTTTCTGAACTTGCAATGAGATGGTCTTATCATTAAACCCAAAACCAGAAGATATTTAAACTTCCAGATTTTTGCATGAAATTTAAAATAAAAAATTTAAATAGGAGCAAATTCAAAAGACAGAATTGAAAAGACAGATTAATTTTCTATTAAGCAGATCCTAATATCTGGCATGTAGTAAAATACATGAAAAAACTAAATGGATATTTAAAAAACTAAATGGATATTTAAAATAAATGAAAAAACTAAATGGATATTCACAATTTCAATTTTTAAGAATTGAAATTCTTAAGGAGAAAATTAAAAAATATACACCCCCACAAAATCACAAATATAAACAATTTAGTTTAATTAAAAATATGTTCATATGTCTCTGGCCTAACAGAATTTGTATGTGGGTGGTTTTACAATATGTTTTTCACAAAATGTGAAATCAGTAAAAAAGAGATTTGAAGGAGCTGTAAATCTGAATCAAAAATGCTAAAGAGAAAAACAGACTTTTCCTTACCACCAAGAAAAATAAAGAAAAATGAAAACACTAAGAAAATAAAATTTATTTGCATCTTACTCCATTTATTGACAGACTATTAGAATTTTAATAAGTTCAATCATTTCCAAGAACCTTGTGCAAAGGGTTCTTCCAAATTATGGTCATTTTTCATTTCTTGGCAAGAGAATTTTAGGGATTTTTAGAATTGTAGTTAAGAATGTTGCTTTGGTACTTAGTTTCCATTGCCTTCACTAAGAATGAATTTGAAATTACATTGAGATTTGAAATTTGTATAACTACATTCCCACTATGACTTGTTTCCCCTGGTGATAACATATGTTAAAAATGACTGACAATTCCCTGAAAATTAAGACCTAGAGTTCAAAGTTTGTTTTCCTCCTTCTTCAGTCATATCCACACTAAGTAGTTATTCCCTAGATGGAAACATACCATTCTTTTTTTTTTTTTTTTTACTAGCAGGTGTCCCCTATTTTCTGCCTGTTGAAATTCTAATTATTCTTTGAATCACTTTCATGGAAGACATTCATAAAGCTCTCCTGCATATCATTGCCAGAACTTTGCAACAGATTTCAGATTGATTTCTAGATTCTTCTTGCATTTAAATCTGTCATTAAAAAAAAAACCCCATTGTCTATTGTCTAGAGAATAAGTTTGGGAATGAGTCTTGAAGACTCAAGTTAAAAGTAGTAAGAAGAAAGGTAGAGACAAGGAGTGGAATCAGTGCAGAACTAGAAGGAAACCAAGGATTGACAATTCAGAAAATGACATCTTTTAAAGCATTTGATACCAAGAGTAGCTTGGATGAGCCAAGAATGAAAAGCTTAGTAGGAATTTGGAAATGAGAGTCAGACTGCACAAAGATGAAACATTTTTCATTCCACTAAATGTCCCTGGTATCAGTCTTCTTACTTTTCTGCGTCCTATTACAGTTATTAATTCACAAGTCTATGAAAAGGTCACTTGTTATTTGCCAATAGAACCCTAGTGTACACATGCTCATTTCATCTTTGGACTTTATTAACATCGGATAACTTACTTTTCTCAGACATTACTCCATTAGATTACCTTCAGATACAAGAAACTGAATAGGCTGTGCAAGATGGAGAAAGAATGTGGTCTCTCTGGCACAGCTTATAGACTGCAGCAACTCTGTCAGAAGTCCCTTCCCTTATTTCCTATTCCTTGTCCTGATTCTTTTTTTTTCAACACTGATGTATGTCTTATTTGTTAAACAGCAAAGAACATTTTTATAACATATGTCACTGCTTTGATTTGAAATGATTTCATTTAAAATGGTTTCAAAATTATAAATTTAGCTAAGATTTTAATACCTTATAAACTTCCATTTTAATTTCTATCATGAATACGATGGTATTCAACTCTTCAATAAAGAGAGAAGCCTTCGTAATCCTTTTAATTGAAAAACTAAATATAAATTGACTAAAACATTAGGAAAAGGCAATAAAATATTCTATAAATTATCAGTTTTGAAGTTGAAGAAATAATGCATAGAAGTTGAAGAAATAATTCAATGTCCAAAGCCATGAATTAATTAGAAAAAAAAAGCAAAGAAATTTGAAGTTAGAGTAGATTTGTTATCAGCCAACGGAGCTTTCTAACTTTATATTTCTTTGAGCTTTCTAACTCAAATCATCTGCTTGCTTCTCCCAGGCAAATTCAAATCCTAAACCTACTACAGGTAAATGCCTTTCAGACCACTCACCTTTGTTATGCATATCTAACTACCTGCTTCCCTGCCCCAGAGGGACTGCCCCAGGGAACTGCTACCAGTTCCCTGCCCCAGAGACTACAGGGAAAAGAAACAAACAAACAAACAATAAAACTCAGAAACTGCAGTTTACAATGCATTAGCTTGCCTCAATTTACCCTTTACAGCTCCTGTACCCTAAAAACATCCATATATTGCAGGTTCTTTGTTTCCTTTGTTTCCCTCATTGTTTCCTGTTTAAGATTGCAGATTTCAAGGAAGATATGCTAAAATGTGAGAATGGCCTTAATTAGAATTTCCTTTCAAAAAGATACAAGTGGAAGGAAGAAGTAAAACAGGTTTTTTTCTTTATAATGTGATAATTCAGTAGCTATCCTGGAAGGCAGGAAAACAGAAAGGATATATAAGGAGTTTGAAACAAAGAAAGGGGATTGGATGTGATGAAGATTCAGATTCAGGTTTGGTTTCTGCCATTTTGTGGGATGAAAATGTAAGCCTTGTGAGCTTGGTCACATGGCCAAGGCCTGGGGCCTGCAGCATTTGGAGGACCCAGGCTATCAGCATGTATGCTAAAGGTGTTAAGGAGTTTGCAAATTTGAACTCCCTGTTGAAGTTTATTTTGCTGAGTTTAACTTGTGTATGGAAAAGGCCATGCAAAAGTTAGGCCTGAAAAGAAAGTGAACTTTGTTGGGCCCAGTACCATGAAGTTTCTTCTACTACCTGGAAGAGGACAACAAGGAGAAGACGGCATAGAAGAGCTGGAGCATGCCAAAGGAGTGCGTCAAAGGAAGATGTCTTTGAGCATCTGGAGATGAACTCTGACTGACTGGACATTGGTGAGATGATCAGGACTGAGAGACTGAGGATTTTTAGGCAATCTGGGAAAGGACTTTGGACAATGTTGAGAAAGGTTTTGGACAATGTTAAAGTATTTGGAGTTTTACTTACATGCTTCTTTTGTAGTAATTAGGAAATCACTTTGTTAGAAATAAATTAGTCTGCACTCTGAGAGTTTTGCTTCGACTTGAAATTTTGGTTGAGAAGGCTAGAGATGGTGGGAAGAACCCACGAAAGTCTAAAAGAGGGTAAATTGAGGCAAACTAGTCTAAAGTTTAAACTGTTTTTCTAAGTTTTTCTTTTTAGGTCTGTAGAGGGGAAGAGAGCTGAGAGAGGCTGGTAACTGATGTTTGCATACCAATAGTAGGTGAACAGTGAAAATGCTAATGAACTGTAGCCTGCTTCCTAGGGAGAAGCAGGCATAGGTGTGTTTAAGTTAAATCAAAAAAGTCTTTTTTCTTTTCATCTGCTTTTACTTTTTGCTACCTCCATTCTTTTATTATTACTATTAAATGTATTATTATTATTATTATTATAGTTTCCAAGCCAGAATAAGACTCTTAGAGTGCAGACTAATTTATTAGTAAACAAAGTGAATTTCTCATTAGTTAAATACAGAGACATATACAAAAAACTCCAATTACTCCAACATCCCCCAAAACTTTCCTCAACATTGTCCAAAGCCCTTCCCCAAGATTGTCCAAAACCCACAGTTCTTTAGTCCTGTTAGCCTCACCAATTGCCCAATACTTCAGAGAGTTCATTTACATGTGCTTGAAGAGTAGACACCTTTCTTTGATGTGTTCTGTTATGCCAAAGAAAGCATAATGCTGTCTTCTCCTTGTCCTCCTCCAAGTAGTAGAAAGCAACTCCTTAGTACAGGAACCAGCAGTGTTCATTTTCTTCTCAGGTCTTTTTCATTTTTCATTTTCTTCTCAGGTTCTTCTCAGGTCTCTCACAGCCTCTCAGAAACACCCAAGTCAAACTCAGGAAGACAAACTCCCACCCGGAGTTCAAATCTCCAACCTCATTAGCTTTCCGCAGACACATTCAGCTTATACTTACTAAAAACCATAAGTTTTTAAAAATTTTCTCCTTTTCCTGGTCTTTAAAAACGTTGGCTTTCAATTTCACCCCTTCTTTTTATTTATTTATTTGTTTGTTTATTTATTGATTTATTTGTGGCAAGAAAACAGGTTACAGATAGGTATACATATTATAATACCATTGCAGCTTTTTTAAAACATAGTTTTCCTGGAAGCTAAATATCTTTCTACCCTTGGAGGAGGCATCCTTTTGGTTCATGTGCCCTGACCATGTCATCCTTATGACTCTTTGTCAAACATTTGGGACCAAGCCAAAACCCACAGGAAGGGCTCCCTTTGGAAAATGCATCACCCCTTCTTCTCTGTTTTGTATTTGGTATTAAACTGAGTAACTGTCTCATGGTGAAACCAACAACAACAACAAAAAAAAGCCATAAGTTTACCAGCCCAGGCCCTAGGCCCCAGGCCTCAGGCCCCTCAGCCCTCAGGGCCTGGCCTCTATCTTTCCTCTCAAAATGGCTCAGTCCCTTCCTTTGTTCCTCAAGCCTCTTTATACCTATCTTCCCACCAAAGACAGAGCTCAGGAGGAAGTCCTGTCAATTACCTATGTTAATGGCAAGACCAATAATATCCCCTCTGAAATGTGAGTCTATAGCAACAGGAGCAGCTAGTTCTTTATCAAATGTATGTATCAACTGTTAATGACACCCAGAGTGGGGTAGGTGCCCCCCGGTATCAGATTGTGAGGGAATAACAATTTCAGATGAATGTATGTCAGAGTTAGGCAAAAATGGTGGATAGAGAGGATCCTTGAGTCATTGCTTAAGGCACACAGAGGATAGGCCTTTGGAGGGAGCAGACAAATCTGGAATGGTACTGGCTGTGAAGAAGAGTGTGTCTGTAAGAGGGAGTGAAATCAGGTGAGAAAACAAGCACAACAGAATACTTACCCAAACTTTCAAAGGGGAGGAGCTGACCCTTTAAAATCAGCCACACACCAGGTTCTTCCCAGCCCGCACATGCAGTAGCAAGACCACATAAACCTTAAAAGGAGTCAAAATCAGATTTACATATTAAAGGGTCAAAGCAAACAAAAGTCACTGAGAATACAAGGAACCCCTTTGGTAATCTCAGCCACCAGTCCAGTCCCTAGTCCAAAACTGCACATAGCTACTCAGCCATGTGCACCCACAAAATGGCAGCTGCCCCACCTTCAAACCAGATGATGAAGCCAAGATGGCATCATTGCTCCTTCTTTCAAAGACACAGAAAACCAGAAAAGCCAAGCCAGAAAAGCCAAGATGGTGTCAAGCCAGAAAAGCCAGAAAAGCCAAAATGGTATCAAGCCAGAAAAGCCAGAAAAGCCAAAATGGTATCAAGCCAGAAAAGCCAGAAAAGCCAAGATGATGTCAAGTCAGAAAAGCCAAGATGGTGTCATCACAAGATGGCATCCTCGGTCCTTCTTCAAAAACAGGAGATTCAGATCCAACAAGGAAACCAGGATGGCATCGTCAATTCTTCCCCAAAAGGTACAGCTCTGACATTCTTTCAGTTCCAACTCCAAAGTGGCCCCCAAACATCAACTCACTTGGATACAGCAACAGCAAGCTCTTCAGCAACATAGTAAATTCTCTTCAGTTCTTCAAAACTTCCATGCTTTGCAGTTTCAAAGTTAAACCAAGTTCTCAAGTACCATATTTCCAAGTCAGCCTATACAAGTACAAGTCTCTCCAACATGCTTCCCCTGGTTCCTCAGATAGCTGCTATTCCAAAGCAACACCACCAGAACTGGGAGCCACAGCCCCCCAGTTTCACCACAGCCTCCAAACAGGAGGGACAGAAACCATTAGAAAGGGTAGGAAAAACTGAGAAACAGTAAATCAGGAAAGTGCCAGAACACAAGGAAGGGTTACAACCCTACCCCCACTGGATCCCCAGGGTGCTTCCAGGCCTGGCCCTGGAGAAGAGCTCACTAATAGTAGTCAATGAAATATACCTGGGTTGCTGATAACTAGTTTCAGCAGTGGGGAGAACCACTTGTCAATAATTCCCTTTGCAATCTCTGGGTTCCCAGGATACCTGTTTGAGATGGGAGTTGTCCTTATCCCCATGTGACCTCTGGCCGATACCCAGAGAGCATTAAAAAGGGGGTTCTTTGTGCCCATCTTGGGGAGTCAGGGGAGGTGCAAGCCTCCAGGTACCAAGATTTCTGCCTCTTAATTCCCTGCACTACAGGAACTATCCTGTAGGATATATGAAAGGACAGCTAGGAAGAAGGGAAAACAGGAACCAGGCTTAGTAAAAAAGTAAAAAGAAGTTTATTCCTGCACCGCAGGGCGAGCTTTACAGTGTCGGGGTGTCCATGAAGCTTTTATTAGGGAGGTAGGGCTTTGTTTGGGGTAGTGGGAAGAAAAGGGTGACAAGTTAGAAATCTGTAAGTTCATAGTAGGAAGGCTATTAGCATTTTTGATGGGTGAGATAAAGGACTTATTTTACATTAATGGGTGAGATAAAGGATTTATTCTGCAGCTCTAATGATTTTACCCACTGTAGGGTTTACAGCCTGTTAACTAACCATTCAATCTCCAGGCATACCACTGATAGCCTTGTCAGTGGGGGACTCCTAGACTACCAGCTTCTGAATGTTTGGGCAGCTATCCATCCTTCCCTGCTCTTTGATCTGTGGCCCACTTGCAATCATTGACTTCTGGCCCACTTGCAATCATGGGGCACTTTCTTCCACTCACTGAGGACCTTGCTCTATAGATTAGTTCTCCTTGGTATACAGCGCCATCTACTGGATCTGCACCCTTAATATTCAAGTAGTAATTCATGAGGAGGTGGAAAAATACAACAAATGGCAGTCTGAGTGAAAATATACATCAAATGGCAACCGGAAAATACTACACCACAAAGAGTAGATCTCAGAATGCACCCACAAAAATATGGATGCTCTCACTCTTCCTATCAGATACAGAATTAAAAATTGCCCTGATAGAGAAAGTCAAAGAAATCGAAGAAAACAGAAAAACTGATTAAAGACAAACAGGAAAACTAAAAAAATGCCACAAACTAATGACTGTCCTGAGAAATAAAATTAATGGACTGAAGACTCAAATTGAAGCATTAATAGGCTCAATCCATATTTTACATATATATACACACACATATATACACACTTTATTATGCGTCAGTATATAACCTGCTTTTTCAGCCTATAAACATATGTAGATATATTTATATTCTACAATTAATATGGAATACAGAATTACAAGAGGAGTTGTTGGAATACAGGGAATGAAAATTTGTATTTCTGTTTATTTTTCCAACAATTTCTGGCTTTATAAATAAGGTAAAATTTTCCTTTTTTAACATTTTGTTTCCCAATTCATATTCTCATTCCCTAAACTCTTAAAGTAAAAAGAATTCCCATATTTATTTGCGCTAACTCTTCTCTTTCCTTTTGTAAGAATTTTAATATGTCTTGCTTTATTGATTCACGTAGCCATTGCCTTGGCAGACTGTATATTAAAATCTAATCATTCTTCTCTTATCTTCTATTACTATTAGTGTTTTATTGTCAATGAAGACCACGTTCATCCTCAGTTTATCAGTCTATTTTCCCTTCTCTTCTCATGTTTATTATTCATTTTTACTCTCAGATATTTGTTAAAGAGTGGCTCTCATTCACCTAAGATTATGCAGTCAAGCTTGTTTCTTTCATTTCCTTCATCTATCCGCATAGTGACCACAATCACCCCTGTCAGCCTGTGTCCATGCTTGAGCAACCATTTAGTGAAGAAGGCATTTGGAAAATGAGGGCTATAATTAAATATTTCTCTCTACCTTCATTGACTTGATTACACTGAGCCTTTGGCCAAATCACCTTCTCGACCTTGGCTTTTGGCAGCAATAGAAAGCAATATATGTTGAGTAGAAGTGAAACTTGCCTTCTGTCAGCACCCTTGAAAATTCAGATCTATAAGACATTTAAATAGATTTTAATGTCCTGCTTAGAAAAAAAAGAAAGGTAACTGTATATGGGACTGGTTAGGATTCATTCAGGTCAATATGGGTCATTCTCTTTATTACTGAATACCTATCTTGGGAAATTTCCACAAATTTTGGATCTTAGATCTTAGAAGCAGATATAAGAAACAGACCAAACAGACAAAAACCTTCTTCATAGATTTATTTTTTATTCCAATGCTTGTTTAGCACAGATTCAGTTTCTAAGTCCACACTTTTATTAACTGGGTTAACTTTTTCTCTTAGCACATGCACTATTTTGCCCAAAGTTGACAGATGGAAGTATTCTTAAGTTGTCAAGAATACAAATAAGTTTTGGCTTTTTTTAAATAATGTGAGTGTTACCTGTTGACCTCCAAATCTGCTATTTAAAACACACAATACTCTTTTTTAATAAAGGATACGCAAGATTTGAACATCAGATACTCATCGAGATATTTAGTTCATCATGGTGGGACCTGTTAAGTGAAAACCATGCTAGGAAATAAATTTGCTTCAAGGAAGAAGACAAAATGCATCCCAAGCAGCCAATCTTTAGATTTTCTAAATTTTGTATTAATATTGCATAGCTATCCTTGAGGACCATTTGTATTACTCTAGAAATGACTTCCATAAATATGGTGATTTTTAAAATATAATATAAAGAAGAGCTTATATAAGAAGATAACTCAGTATTATCTACCAAGGTACTCATTTCTATCTGACATAAGGCATTGTGCTAAGAGAAAAAGATAACCCAACACCACATTAAGACACAAATTCTGAGGGAGCAAATTAAAGTCTTATATGACATTATCTTTTTGACTTTTTAATGCTCACCTTCTTTAACTTTATAATGGTATCTAATAAAGAGATGTCATTCAGACTGAGAACCAGAGTTAAAACTAGTCTTTTCTAAAGAACTAGAATGCTTCCTTTAATAAAAAAAAAAAAAGGGTAGAAAATCACTCATGCTTTCTATTGCCCTTGCCTGCTAGAAAACTCTAAAATTTTGTGTTCAGTTGCTATTGTTCTCTTATTCTAATTTCCTGTCACAATATCTGCCATCTCCACAATTGCCTTAACTTTTATCTTTTGAAGTAAATTTTATTCTAAGTCACTTAAAATCTTTTGTGAGTTAGATATGTTATATAGTGTAGACATACATTCACTGTGACCATCTGTTGTTTGCTTTTAAAGTGCTTTCTTATTTTCTTACATAATTAAAAAAAGTATATATATATATATATATATATATATATATATATATATATATATATATATACACTGCTTGATTATAAAATTCTGTCCTTAATAGAAGTTTTTTAGATAAATTGTAAAAGGGAACAAAAGAAAATTTTAATTACCCATTTTCCTTTTGTGAATTATTTGGTTGTAAAAGAAACATAAATCTGCTTGAACAAGCCACAGCCAAGAAGGGACTGGGTGGACTGAGGCTGGGGCCTTCTTGAATCCATAGCCAGAAAAGACAAAGGAAGCTAATCTGGAAACAATCAGGAGGTATCTTGCTTTCCCTTTTTTGTTCATCTATTTTATTTCATTTCCCTGTAAATCCTTACCGGTTGCTTCAATGTATATGTAAACCTATGTAGTGTAAAATAACTGTTCCAGTATTAATATTTCTATGAATTCCAGTTTCAAATCCTCATGGACAGAGGATAGTTAGTTTAGGTTAAACCTCTTGGCAGATAGATTTAGAAGTTATCTCTTAAACAGCAGTTGTAAGCAATGACTGGTTTTCAAGGTGGAGAATGCTCAACTTCCATCTTACTTTCCCAAAGATAACTACAACCCCATCCTTCTTACTGTATACATCACTATGTATATTTTTATAAGCTTATTTTATTTTTCTATGGTTATTTTATGAACATAAATGATATCTAAAGTCTGGCACCTATGATTTCCACTTAACAGCATAAGCATCTTATCATTTAAAAGTTTTCAGATACACATATTAGGTCACAAAGGTTTCTATTATCACATAAAAATTACTATAAATATGGTAGATTAAACAAATACACATGTATTAGTTGATAGTTCTGGAAATCAGAAGCCCACATAAACTGAATTATTTTCTCTGCTTAGGTCCTCAGGAAGCTGAACATGAATCAGGAAATTAGGGTTTGCAAGTGGTCAATCAGGATCAGGGTGCCCCAAGCTCATTTATCAAACCAAATGAGGAGCAGTCACCAGGAGTCAGGGTGCCCCAAGTCAGTAAAAACTGATTGTTCAGATAAACCCACACAATGCCAGAAACAAAGCTTGTTCTGGAAAGCACACCACATCACCTGGGAGACCAGAACCTAGGAGACCTAGTGAACTTCAATGAGTCAACAGGAGATAGAGTGCTGACAAGTCCAACCCCCCACTTTTTGCCTACAATACCCATATAAATTCCTATTTCTTGGTCCCTCAACCCATTCAGATTGCTTTCTGCTCAGAGAGCTTCCCTGTTCCTATCTGCCAACATAGCTCTTGCTTCTCTGCCTAACTCTGGTCACAACACCAAATTCTCCCCTTGCCAAAATAAGGATGAGAGCTGCTTGAAGTCCAGCTCTCAGACCCCCAAACCAATTCCAAAGTAGTGGTTTCTGTGTTGGGGTCTTATATAGAGGCTTACAGGAGTATCTCCTGAGCTCATTTAGGTTGTTGGTGAGATGACATTCCATGCAGTTAACAGACCTTCATTCACGTGTCTGATTTGACTGCTAGTCAGAGACCTGCTTTGCAGATGAAAATCACATCTCTCTTTTAATTTGACATACCTTTGTCATCATCAAAAGCTAGTTCAACTTTTAAAAGGACTCTTATGACCTTTAGTATTAACATAACTTTATTTAATGAATTTAATTCTCCATGTATTAAAAATGTTTCATGCTTTTATGAATAGCAGTAACATCGAGGAGTTGAGAATAAAAATTTGTTAATTCCTCACCTACCATAAACCCTTAAAGGTCTACTTAGGAAGCTTTCCATTTGGTTAAGACTGTAAGACTGGTATGAGGTATGTAAGACTGGTATGAGGTATGTAAGACTGGTATGAGGGTTAAGGTATACTTTTAATTTCTGTAGGACAAAAGAAACTTCAACATGTGCATTATTAATCTGGTTTCAAATTCCTGAGATTGTTGAGGAGGCCACGGATTGTGAGATTTTACTCTTGAGTTTAGGTGTGCCTTCAGTCATTTAGAGACATTTTATTTCACTGGTAGTATCTTTTCTTTTTTCTCTCCAGTCCCTACTTTTTTCTCCTTCATCCAAAATCTTCCACTTTAAAGCCAAAATCTTAGAAAGTCTTAAATGACCTGTATGGTTCTATATGATCTGGTTGCCTAGTTCTGTTTTTGCTTCCATTTTATGAAGAATTAGAGTCTGAGATAAGTACTTACAAGCAAGAGGTTGATTTTGGAAAGTGGTTCCAGAGAAACAGAGTGAGGAAATGCAGGGTAAGTGGGTCAGTCAGACTTATTCCTTCATTGGGCTATATAAATGGCACCTGGGGTATTGTATCTTCCCCATAATTGTGTGTCCTAGTGGTTGTATGCATGTGTAAGAGTCAAGGGTACACCCTTGACTGCACCAAGGAAAGAGGTTATAGAGGCAAGTGTGAGAGAGCCATAGAGAGTCCAGATAGAGTATGAACATTCCTAAGGTTTGGGGAGCTCACTACCTCCCAAACCCCACTCCCACCCTTAGCCCTGGTCCTGCTCTCCCTATTGTGTCTGTGTAACTGCTAAACCCAGTAAAGAACCTGTGCAGATTAGTGAGCTTGAAACTTGCCCTACAATTGGTGAAAGGATGAGATGGATACCCAACAGAAAACGAAAGCTGGTAAAGTAGAAAGTAGAAACATGCCACTGATGTGTTGTTCTGCTGGTCATCTCTTTTTTTTCTTTTTTTTTTTTAATTTTTTAAAATTATTTTTAAAATTTTATTTTTTGAGGGAAGAAATCCTATATTTTATTGAATTTTATTTATCTATATTATTTATTATATTGTTTATTTTGCTTTATATCATTATCTACCCCAGGGTTCTCCCACCATCTTATCATCCATGAATCATCATTTTAGTCTTTTGTGCCTCTCCCACCTCCAATTTCCCCCTTCCCCCTCTGATGCTCTATGCTTCAGTTTTAAATTTTACTTGTTTTCCCTTTTTCCCCTCATAAGTGAGACCATTCAGTATTTCTCTTTCTGGTTTATTTATGCTAGCATGGTTGCTTGTAGCTTCATTCATATTGCCACGAATGACAACGTTTGCCTTTTTTTGATTGATGGGTAGTATTCCATCATGCCCATATACCACAACTTTCTGTATCATTTGTCAATTTGGGGGCATTTGGGTTGCTTCTATACCCTGGCTATTGTAAATAGCACTGTTATTAACATCCAGGTACAGGTGTCTTTTTGTATTAGAGTTTTGGTAACCTTTGGGTAGATTCCTAGAAGTGGGACTGCTGGATCGAATGAAAGTTCTATTTTCAGTAGTTTAAGGGTTCTCCACACAGCTTTCCATAGTGTCTGGACCAGTTTCCATTCCTACCAGCAGTGTAAAAGTATCTCTCGCTTTCCACATCCACCCCAGCACTTGCTGTTGCCTGTTTTTTTGATATGAGCCATTCTTATTGGTGTAAGCTGGTATCTCATTGTGGTTTTGATTTGCATTTCCCTGATTATTCGTGATGTTGAGCATTTTTTTCATATGCCTATTCTAGTGGTCACTTGTATCTTTTTAGTTCTCCTCATTTTTTGACTGGACTTTTTGCCTTATTT
>PVHY01013713.1:24112-40684 GCA_004024945.1 Uropsilus gracilis
TTTTTTTTTTTTTTTTTTTTTTTTTTTTTTTTTTTTTTTTTTTTTTTTTTTTTTTTTTTTGGCATCTGTAGCCATATCCTAAAAGAGGTTCCTGAAGTCTAGGTCTTGGAATGTTTTACCCATATTTTCCTCAATTTAGTTTATGGATTCAGATTGTACTTTTATTTTGAGTTGATTTTTGTATATGTTGTGAGGGAGTGGTCTAGTTTTATTTTTTGCATGTAGCTATCCAGTGTTCCTAGTACCATTTATTGAAGAGACTGTCCTTTTCCATTGTATGGTTATACCCCTTTGTCAAAGATTCGTTGACTATACAGGTGTGGCTTTATTTCTGGGCATTCCATTGTGTTCCATTGATCTGTGTGCTGTTTTTATTGCAGTGCCATGTTGTTTTAATTATTATGACTTTGTAATATAGTTTGAAGTTTGGGAGTGAAATACCTCCATTTTATCATTTTTTGGTCTCCTAGGAGAACTTTGTCTATTCTTGGTCTTTTTTTAATCTATATAAATTTTTGTAATTTTTACTCTATCTCTTTGAAAAATGTCATTGGACTTTTTATTGGAATTGCATTGAATCTGCAGATTGCTTTTGGCAAGATGGCCATTTTGATAATGTTGAATCTTGCTATCCATGAGCAGGGACTTTTTTTAAATTGATGCACACACACACATATATACATATACATATATACATATTACATCATTATCTACCCCTAAACCATCACCGTAATCTCTTGTGCCCATCTCTCCCCCATTTTACTCCCCTCCACCTCTCTTGCTGTATGCTTTCATTCTGCTAACAACTAGTTTAAAGTTTTCCTTGTCCTTTTGTTTATTTTCCCTATATCCCACATATAAGTGAGATCATCCAGTATTTCTCCTTATCTTTCTGTCTTATTTCCAACGTCCATCTATATTATCACAAAAGTATCAACTTTGTCTTCTTTGAATAATAAATAAGACTCTATTGTGTACATATATCACAACTTTCTGATTTATTTATCTGCTTTGGTGCATTTGGATTGTTTCCATATCCTGGCTATTGTAAATAGAGTTACAATAACATTCAAGTACAGGTGTCCCTTTGAATTAGTGTTTTTGTATCTTTGGGTAGATTCCCAGAAGAGGAATTACTGGATCAAATGGTAGTTCCATTTTCAGTAGTTTGAGGGCCCTCCATACAGCTTTTCAAAATAGCTAAACTTTGCTGTCATATCTATTGGCAACTATAGCTCAAACTTCCTGGTTTCCTTTAATGTCACAGGTCCTTTTTGCTCTTGCCTAGACACAAGGTCACCCTTATTCACAAGTTGTTACCCCCATTTCACTGTTTTCTTTAACGGATGATTTCTCAGAACTCCCAGGTTTCCTCAAGAGCAAGCAGGGCAGACCTGTTCCTACAGGCCTCCTAAAAACCCATGCAGGAAGTCCTGGATGAGTGGCAGGTTTTACCCACCTACTCAAATAGCAATGGCCAGAACCAAGGAGGGGAGGGACTGAGAAGAAATTAAACCTGACTGGCAACACACACATCTCAAGTCCCTCTACTACTATTTTCCTTCTCTTTGAAAATCCAAGCATTACCCTGTCTTGAGGTTATTGCTTCAGGACTATTGAGGCTATTGCTTCATCCTGTTTGAAATGATAGTTCCCCTAAATATGTCAGGTATAGCTTGTAATGACTGATTGCTCCTGTTATCATCCCCATATCTCCTCTCTGTCTTCCCATCACCCTACACTCTCAATACTCCACACCTTCAATCTTCCATCACTCAATCCCTAAATACCTCCCTACTGATTTTCTCTTGTTCTTAGCAGCTGTTGCTTTCAATGATGCTTTATCACTTACTGTTCCTGTTTTTCATTTTTAACCTGTCCTCCATATTCAATCTATAGAATAGGAGGTCCTCTAGTTTTGTTGTTTTCATTGATAAACTTACTTCACACAGTTCTTTTCTTTCCCAATATGTTTTGAGTCAAATAAAAAGTGACACTAATTACTCAGGTTCAAAAAATGGAAATCAAGAGACACCAAAGGGCTTCCTTTTACTCTTTCTTTCTTTTTTTCTTTTCTAGTAACTAGAAAATTAGGTGGCCATTGTTGCTTATAGGAGAGTAATTAAAATGCTCAAGATCAGCAAGTACTAAAGTTTGAGTTTAAAGTAATTTGCACTTTTATTAACCTTCTAAAAGCACCAAGTACAAATTTCTTGTAGCTGAAATAGTTTTTTCCTTATCATAAAACATAGGTCAAAATGTCTACCTGATATATAATTAATAAAGTGACCACAAAGTCTAATAATAAACTAAATGGCAGGGGTTAGGAAGTAGTAGTATATAATTTATTTTCAAAACCTTGTTTTAGCTAATTTAGAAATCCTGCATTTTCATTAAACTTAAAAATAGCTCACTATAATGTTCATTATGTTTTTTTTTAAGAGAGCTTATTTCCATGATTTGTTTTTCTGAAATAGACTTCATGCATTGTCTGTATCATTACCACATTTTTAAAAGAAGAGGCAGCAGTGTTTCTGAGGTGACAGCCAACATGACAAAATTGTCAAATCAAATAATTAGGGATAAGGAGAAAAAGATCCAGAGTTGTCAGAACTGCTTTGGGCTACTTTTCCAAGGCAGAGAAGTGCTAATGAAAGCATGGTTCACAAGCCAGTGCCAGATCCACTAACAGTTGTCAGGCGGCTGTGACAAGATAAGTACAGGAATGGAGAATGAATATTTTGAAAATTTTACTGTATTTTGTCATTGCAGTGATATCAAAGTTCATAATCATCTGGAAGCACTCATCTAATCAAATAGAGTTTAGAAATTTTGGTTTGTCCAGCTCACCAGGCAGTTGCATATGGCACCAGCATTTCCACTATGATGACCAGCAGGACATGCACTGGCTAGTACAATGCATACTCTGTAGGAAAGCAATTACAATTGGTTACTGACCCCAGATAATTTGAAAATTCTATTGTAGGGTCTTTGTTAATCTCCAATCCAATCTGTATATTTGAAATTATGATGGAAAAATGTTTTTGATTAAATTTGAAATGAAGACTGTCTTTGATTTCATCACATCCTCCAGGACATTGTTTTAAGAACTGAGGTACTAAATTTATTGACAATAAACCTCAACAAAGAAGTTAAAGACCAACTAATAATTATTTCCATATAGCTTCTATAACTTTCTAACATTAGCATCTCCAAAAATCTTTAAAAGGAAAATAGTGCTTTCTTTAATATCACTTACAGACATTTCCTTCCATTCTTCAGTAATCATAAACAAAGTTTTAAAAAGTAACAGTAAATTGGAATTCTTCATCAAATCAGACAGGAGTCAGAAAAATTATTCAAAACTTAGAAACAGGCAAAAGAGAAAACTGGAAGTTTGTTCCATAAACTTTTGAACTTTATATTATATTTACTGCCTGTTTTACTAGTGTATAAGGAAAGCCATTAAAGACATTTTTTTAGTTCTTCTCAGACCTTTTTTTTTCATTCTGGGGGGGAGTGAAAATCCCAAAGATATACAGTCCTGCAAGATGTTAGCCAGTTTTACATCAAATTCATACACACACACAATACATACACACATATACGTTTCAAATGCTTTATCAATTCATCATAACACCTTTGCTACATGGTTATCTCATATTCTTCTAATTTTCGTCTTTCCATGTTGAATATTATACTTTAATATAAAACAGTCAGTAGAAATTCCCTTTATTCAGTTCATTAGACTTAGATTTCTTAATTTTCAATTAAAAATCACAACACATAGGATACTAATTTCTCCTAATTCTAAATTTGTCCATATGAACTGTAATCTGATATGCAAGTTGCTGGAAGAGCTGAAGTATTATACTAGATAACAGATTTTTATAGAATAGTGATGTATAATTGCATTTTTCATATGTGAAGAATAATTAATATTCATAGGTATAATTTCAATTTTAATTTTTTATAAGTGCATATGTAAGAAAGCATTGGCAAAATGAGCAGTTGGAGGAATATTCCTCTATTATATTATTAAAACAGGTCAGTGATATGAGGTGTCCTTGAAGTATTTTTAATTGATAATACAGTTTTCATCTTCTCATGGTTATAAGAGAAAAATTTCTGTGATTTTAAAGTGACAGAAAATATGAATCTTGGAAATAATAAAATGAGGTATATAGCTTGTCAGAGAGACATAAACATCATAGAAAAGATACAAACAAAACTGTGCTTGAAAAATAGTTGCAAGTTTGAAACATAATTTTTATTGGGATGATCAGGAAGGTATTTCTGGAGCAAGTATGGGCACTGATAAATTGGAATTTGACAGTCTGAGTCAGTCTACTAATGTGACATATAGTCAAAGCAAACAGCAAGAACAAAGCAAATAATAAAGCAAACAGCAAAAGCAAAGTAAATAATAAAGCTCAGGTATGCTTGGGAAACAGCAAATACTAGGGAAAATCCTCGATAACGTGCAGTGACTGTTGTAGTCTAAATTGTGTCCCTTTGTAATTAATATGTTGAAGCCCTAACTACCAATATGACTATATGCAGAGACAAGGTATTTAGCTAGGTAAAGCTAACTGAGGTCATGTGGAGGTGTCCTGATTTTGATAGTACTTGTGATGTTATAAGAAGAGAAAATGATATAGGAGCCTCTCCTTTTGGACAAAGGAAAAGTTGCATGTAAACAGTAAGAAATAGATATCCACAAGCCAGTCTTCAGTACAAATCAGTCCTGATGCTCCTTAATGCTGACTTCTAACCTCAGAACTTTGAAAAAAAATGAATGTCTGTTGAAACATTTATTTGGTACCTTGTTATGGCATCTAAGCAGATGAAGACAGAGTTGTAATAAATAACAATGAATTATTTTCAGTATTTATCCATTTTTGCTAATATGCATATTTCTTTGCACATCATCTCTATTTCTCAAAAAAGAAAAAAAACTGACATAGTATGGATTATTTTTATGGAAATAGTAGAAAATGTTAACAGATATATTTAGTATTTGGATGACAGTTGTATAATTTATAAGTAGAATGAAACATAAAACTGATTATGCAATATGCAGTATATTATAAAATATCAAAATGTTTTAAGTTGACTTGTCCAGATCATGAGAGCTAATTATGGACATCTCCTCCCTAGGGCCATGTCTAAAATCAGCATTGGGTGTTTATGCCACAGAAACTGGTAAGCACTAATAATTGGGATTTTTTTTCACCATAAAATTCGATCTGAATCATCTATCATCTTAGCACTTTAATGATGCCTAATCTCTTGTGTAAAGAAAAGGAAAAAAGTGAAAACAAAGGTAGATTGGAGTCATACTGCAAAGATTTTACATTCTGGCTATATTTATTGTTGTTAAAGAATCACAATAGTTCATTGATTTAGGTCATCTCCTAATACTGATAAATACTTGAATAATAAAGATTGCAATAAATATTTTCTTTCCTTTTAAAAAATTAATTATTTTTTCTTCTGCTTTTTAAAAATTAATTAATTAATTTGTTTTTTTGTTTGTTTGTTTGTTTGGTATTCCTCCCCCTTCCCCTACCCCTTCCCCTTGTCTATTTTCTCATTTTCTGTCAATAGAAAAGATTGACTAGTGGCTTATAGTCTCAGCCAAAAGGTGTGTCATTGTGAAAATTTCTAAACTTTACGATATTTTATAAATGATTTCTAATTCTAATTTAGTTTCTCTCTTTATGTTGTATTCTGGAGAAATTTATCAACTGAAATGGTTGGTAAAGCCAGTGCAATAAATAATACTAATATCAAAAATTTTTAGAAAGATGATCACTTTGGATCTTAATATGCAAATTTTATGAATATTCAAGTGACTGTTCCAGGAATCAGTGGAGAAAACAGATAGCAGTAATTTATTTGGAATTGCTGTACATTGTTTTCTGTGATAAAAAGCATATAATATTATAGTCTTGGTGGAATTAAGTAACGCATAATTGGTAGCTGAAGAAATTGTGGCTGATGCCCAAATCTCAGATTCTGATTTTGATAGAGATCATACCCAGGATTTAGGAACATCATATCTATGGTTTTGCCATTATGTAGACAAGGAGATGCTGACAAGATTTGTGTAAGAAAATCTTAGTTACTTTGACTCTTATTTTCCTCCTGGAGAGGAAAACCAAGAGAGATAAATTCAATATTCTTGGTATGAATATCTACTCTGACTTGCCAGTGTTGTAACTTTGCATTGCACTTCCTTCGACTGTGTTTTATTAATAAGTTTGACTTCAATCATAGATGAAATAACCTGATGTGTTTGCATAATGAAGAAGCTAAAACTTTCCCAAAAGGAAAATGCTCAGAGAATTTTCTGTTGGTGAAAGCGGGGAGATTTGAGTAGTGATGTCTCTAGTGATGACAAGAGCTTGGTGTCCCCATCTTGCCCCAAACATCGCTTCCATCTGACTGTTTTGGACTAGATTCTTTTATAATAAATGGGTTTTGGTGAGCAAAGTGTACATCCGATTTCTGTGGGTCACTCTAGGGAATGTAATGAACCCCAGTATGGTTCAGGTATACTCCAGAAATCTCTCATTTATAAACAGTTGGTCAGAGTACAGTAATAGCTGCAGTGACTGGCATGTAAAGTCCAAGGAGGGGTCATGGACCTCTTGATCAGAAGCACCAGGACTTCCAACTGGCATGAGAAGTGGGAGGTGGAATAAAAGATTGTTTGTAGGACTGAATCCTTACCCTGGAGGACCTGATGCTGTCTCTGGGTAGATAGTGACAAAACTGAATTGAATAATTGCCAGCAGATGTTCAAGAATTATACTGTCATTGTGTGGGGGAACCCCCCTCTCATGGTGAAATTGGGTACAGAATCTTTAGTAGTGTGGACCAAGGTCTTGGGTGTGTTGAGCAAAGAACATGTTT
Source organism: Uropsilus gracilis (assembly GCA_004024945.1). Classification (NCBI taxonomy): domain Eukaryota; kingdom Metazoa; phylum Chordata; class Mammalia; order Eulipotyphla; family Talpidae; genus Uropsilus; species Uropsilus gracilis. The sequence continues at coordinate 31,034 of PVHY01013713.1, forward strand.
CTTCTCTGACTCCTAGTCATTCTATCTGGTGCCCCTTTTAACATATATACACCTGACTGAGTTGTATGCCTTTCTTAGTCTTTCAAAAATCTATTGTCTCTATAAATGAGTCAAAAATCAGGCTTCTTCCACATTGCTGTCACTAGTTTCTATGACAGGCACCTGTGGTCTTGCACACCTCCTGGGTCAGAGAGAACAAGGCATGTACTTATGTCTCTGTGGTCACCTGTATGGAGGAGGCAGCCTAAAAGGCCAGTGTCACTCTGAGGACTGAGAGGTCTCAAGTGGCTGTGTCCCTGCCTGGTCTGTCCCATTAAAGGCCTGTCAGCATTAAAGGCCTGTAAAAATCCACCGAAGTCTCTAAAACTCTCTGCACCAGTGGGAACAGAAGATGAACATATCTTGCCTGAGATGGATACAATGTTATCTCCTTTTCCTGGGAGCTTCTCAGTGAATCTTCAAGTTCAATAAAATCATGCCATCTATTTTCCCAAAGACCAGATATTTTTGTATATTTAAATATTCCAAAATAACCCAAGTTTTATTTGTACTGTTGAGAGAGGAGGCAGTTCAAATATTTTTTCATGTTAATTCACAATGACAGTATGAATGGAAAAGGAAAACCATCAATTAGTCAATATGTTACTCAGTAGTAAATATTTTATTCTATTTTGAAATATTTCTGAAATATTTCAGAAAGATTCTTATAGGACTCTACAGCAAAGCTTTGTTGTTCTTATTTTTTAAAGAGTACTGTTAGATACTATCAACTCCTTATAGAAGTTATCAACCACACCAGTTTTCTTTCATTATAGCTGGCATTTTTAAAAAGAATTTTCTGATGTAATAATACAAATTTAAATGGCTCACAAAGGGAAGGGGAATAAAAAAATAAAATAAAAAATGAATGGGTCACACAATGACTGGCATCTCCTATTGAAACTGGGTGCTCCCCAAGGATAGTTCAACATCTTGAAATCAATTAACATAATACACCACATCAACAAAGAGAAAACCAAAAATCACATGATCATATCAATAGATGCAAAGAAAGCATTCAACAAAGTCCAGCATCCATTCATGAGAAAAGCCCTTGAATAACTGGGGATTTAAGGAACTTACCTCAACATAATAAAAACCATCTAAGACAAACCTATGGCAAACATCATCCTAAATGAGGGGAAATTAAATCATTCCAATTAAGACCTGGAACCTGGCAAGGATGCCCACTCTCCCCACTATTCTTTAACATTGTACTAGAAGTTCTAGCTAGGGCAATACGGCAAGAGAAAGACTCAAAATGGATACAAATAGGTAAAGAGGAACTGAAGCTATCATTTTATTCTGATGGCATGATTCTCTGTATAGATAACCCAAAAAAATCCACAGAAAAATTGCTCGAAATAATAAACCAGTTCAGTAAGGTAGCTGAATACAAAAATCAACACACAGATGTCAGTAGCTTTCCTATATACAAAAAGTCAAGTAGAAGAAGAAGAAATCAGAAAAAAACTTCCAATTTACCATTGCACCAAAAAAAAATTAAACACCTGGGAATAAACCTAACAAAACATGTAAAAGAACTGTACAAAGAAAATTTTAGAATGCTGCTAAAGGAGATAGAAGAAGACATAAGGAAATGGAAAGACATTCCCTGATCATGGATTGGAAGAATTAATATCATCAAAATGGTCATCCTACCAAAAGCAATCCAGATAAAAATAAGATTCAATGCAATCCAGATACAAATCTCAATGACATTTTTTAAAGAGATAGAACAAAAATTACTGAAATCCATTATGAAATAACAAAAGACCTCAAATATCAAAAAACCTTCTGACCAGAAAAAAAAAAAAAAAAAGAGAATGGAGTTATTACAATTTCAAACTTCAAACTATACTACAAAGCCATAATAATTGGAAGAGCTTGGCATTGGTACAAAAACAAACAAACAGACCGATGGTACAGAATTGAGTGCCCAGAAATAAAACCACAAATATATAGTCAACTAATTTTTGACAAAGGGAGGGGGGGAACTTACATTGGAACAAAGATAGCCTCTTCAATAAACGGTGCTGGGAAAATTGGACTAAGACATGCAAAAAAATGGACCAAGACAACTCTCTCACACCATATACAAAAATGAATTCAAAATGGATAAAAGACTTAGCTGTCAGACCTGAAACCATAACATACATAGAGGGAAAACTTGGGCAAAACCCTCCATGGATTACAATTCAGAAATCCCTTTCTGGATACATCTACAGATGACAAAAAAAAAAAAATGAAGGAAAACATAAACAGATGGACTACAACAAACTAAAAAGCTCTGTACAGAAAAAGAGACAAAAGAAAAAACAAAAAGAAGCCAAACTGAAAGAGAAAAAATTTTGCCTTCCACAAGAGTGATGTGTTTAATAACGAAGATCCACAAGGAACTCACACAACTAAACAAAAGCAAAACAAGAAGCCCCATCAAAAAATGGGGAGAAAAACTAAAGACATTTCTCCAAAGAGGAAATGCAAATGGCCAACAGGCACATGAAAATTGTTCAACATCACTAGCAATAAGGGAAATGCAAATCAAAACCACAATGAGATACCATCTTACACCAGTAAGAATGGCCCACCTCCAAAGAATGGTGCTGGCAAGGTTAGCAAGGTTGTGGAGACAACAAGTGCTGGCAAGGTTGTGTAGAGAAATTAACACTCTTATACAGCTGGTGGGAATGTAAACTAGTCCAACCTCTATGGAAAGCTGTGTGGAGCATACTCAAATTTATGAAAATGGAACTACCATTTGACCTAGCAATTGCTCTATTGGGAATTTACCCAAATGAGACCTCAATGTGGGTACAAAGGAACACCTGTGCTTGGATGTTTACTGCAGGACATTTTATAATTGATAGGACTTGGAAGCAACCTAAATGCCCCCAAACAGATGACTTGGATGAAAAAAAAAAAAGTGGTATATATACACAATGGAATATTACTCATCAATTAAAAATGACAAATTGGATGATTTTATGATAACATGCATGGACTTAGAAGAAATCATATTAGCAGAAACAAGTCAAAAATAAAAAGACAGAAACCAAATAGTTTCACTTATATATGGGATACAGGAAAAAAATAAACAAAAGCCATGAGGAAAAGTCAAACCAAGCTAACCACCAAACTGAAGCATACAACTTGGGGCAGGGGGGGAAGATTTAAATAAATTTTAAAAATATAAAAAATATATATATATAAAGAAAAGAAACTGGGTACCCCTCCCTCACCCTTGGGGGTGTGGCAGTTATAAACTGGCAGAGGAAGCAGTTGGGAGAGGATTTGCATGAGAAGCAGAACCACGTGAATCTGAGAGCTCAGATTTTGGCACCTGGAGAAGGATGTGGGAGCAGAGCCTTCTGGAGAGGAGAGAAGAGAATGGCAAGCAGTTAAAGAGTAGGACAAGTGACCAGGCTGGGCAGAAGTCCCCTGAAAGAGTGAGCTGGTGGTGGCAAGGAGTCGTGGTGACCAGTGAAAGAGTGGCCAGTGTGGAGAGTGTGACGCTGCAGTAAGGTGGCCTGAAAAGCTGGTACCTGGTGATGGCCAGGAATTGGAAAACTATTTTGTACACAATAATTGTGGAAGAAGTTTGAAGCACCTTGAAGAAGTGGAGTAGCTCGGGATACTGGAGAGAGAAGAAGAAAAGAGAAGATGCCAGAGAAAGACTGACTTTGCAGAGTGCCAACCTCTGAGGTTTGAAGGGACAAAGGGGCACCATCTTGGACTGTGTCTTTGGGACCTTTGGGACTGAGAACGGTGACTGGGGTAAGATAACTGCCACTTGTGGCTTTAAGGACTTTTCGTTTTTCCTATTGAACTCCCTTGTTAATAAAATCCCTTGTTAAACTGCATTTTGAGTAGCAATTACTATGCATGGAAGATACGGATCTGTGGCTTTTAAGATGGAGGCTTTTACCTCTTTTCCACCCAATTTCACTATCAGCTACTTTTTTTTACAGTGATGCTGCTATAATTTTCTAAACTGTTAACAAACAAGGTAAAAGAGCCCATTTTTTATGTAAAGTGCTCATCTGAAACAAAAACTATCGTTTAATTATATTATCATCCATTGAGAACAGTCATCTGAGCTATTTACAACCAGGGAGCCCTCATTATTTGTAAAAGCCAATGGTAATTAATTAAGTTAAATGCTTCAGTGAAGCTGAAACAGTTGCCCTCTAAATATTTATTCTGATTACCTGCCAAGAGTAAAATGTACACATCACTAAAGCACATGCTTCAGAACAACAGTTCTAAGCTGATTGGTCTCTTTGAAGCTTAGTATTAAGCAATGAACCCAAAATTTAATATAGCCAGTTTTGACTAATAATATAAGCAGTAGTTTAGTTAAACATTTTGGTCAATAAGTAACAGGTTGTTTCCTCTCCTTCAAAATCATGAAGTAAATTTCAGTTAGACAAAGTTATATCTAGAGAGATACAATTGAGATGATTTTCTATTGGTCCAATATTTAAATAGTAGTCTTTAGTGAGTGCTTCAGTCTGTCTTAAATTGTTAAGATATTGGACATAGGAAGTTTATCTCTGAGCTGTTCAGGGCTAAAGCTGTAGAAAATCTACATATCCAATCTTAACCTCTCATTTGAAATTTAGGTTTCTATATTTAATTACTTACTACTGACTTCATAAAATACTCAAATTTAAAATATGCACCATTGAGCCTTTATCTTTCTATGCATACATCTACTTATGTCTGTTGATCCTTAAACTCAAAAACCCAATTATCATCCAAGATTTCTCCCTTTTCTTCAATCTAAATGGCCTATTGCCATCTTCTATCCTAACTTCATGGTGCCATTCCAATGTATTGAGGATGTAAAGTGCAGTAAGCTAATACTTCATAGACTTTAATGAATATAAAAATATTTAATATATTTATGTATCACCCAGAGTCTTGTTAAACAGTGGTTACTAGTTTGGTAGTTCTGCTTTTTAATAAACTCCCCATGTGATGCCAATACTGCAAGTCCCCATAGTTGACTTTGAGTAGCAAAGTGTTAGACAATCTTCTAGAGCATGAATGTTATTTTGACCTGAAGTTCCCCTCCTCAAGGATCTTACATTCTAGTGAAGGAAGACTGAAAATAAGTAAGTCTAAGAAGAAAATAAGCACTGTGGAAAAGGAAAGCAGACCAAAAGGATGCAGCATAAAGGGAAGAAAGTGATAATTAAGCTGTTTTATAAGCCAATCAGGTAAGTCTTTCTGATAAAACATTTAAGGCAAGACACAAAATAAGCAAGATCTGAATTCTTCAGAAATTCAGGAAAAAATGATTCCAGGCAACAGTTGTTCACTAACTTCTCTTCATCTCTAATACAAGTTGAAATTCTTTCATTTCTACTTTGAACCACTGCAGAAAATCTACCCCTTTTACTATTAAAATCTGTGTGGAGGACCCTCAAACTCCTGAAAATGAAACTACTGTTCAATCCAGCAATTCCACTTCTGGGAATCTACCCAAAGGACACAAAAATACTAATTCCAAAGGACAACTGTATTTAGATGTTTATTGCACCACTATTTACAATAAGCGGGATATGGAAACAACCCAAATGCCCCCAAACAGACAAATAGATCAGAAATGTGTGATGTATGCATGCAATGGAATATTATTCATCAATCAAAAAAGATAAATTTGATGCATTTGAGATAACATGGATGGACCTCGAAGGAATCATGTTAGCAGAAATAAGCCAGAAAGATAAATACTGAATGGTCTCACCTATATGTGGGATATAGGGAAAACAAACAAAAGGACAAGGAGAATTTTAAACTTACTGTCAGCAGAACTGAAGTATAGAGCGAGAGAGGGGGAGGGATAAGGTGGGGGAGGGATGGGCACAAGAGATTAAGATGATGACTCATGTGTGGTGACGAGGTGGTGGGAGAAGCTTGGGATAGACAATGATGTAATGTGTATGTGTGTGTGTGCAATCAATTAAAAAAAATCAAAAATAAAAACAAAAAAGCCTTCCCCTTGTCATGTTAGTGTTTTAATTCAAGTACTACATTGATTTGCAATCTTATTAGCATTTTGGAAGTATAGGATTTTCCCCCCTCACCATAGTCATCATATCACACTCACCACTGAAGGACCCATAGTCCTTCACTGTGGTTCATAGAGCTTTTTCCCTCCCCCCCTCACCTCCAGATGCTTCAGTTCTATGTTCAACTTTCAAGGGTAGATCATTCAAGTTTGTCTCTGTCTGATCATCTGGTTTCTCTTTATTCTCTATATTCTGTATTGACACTATTCAGTGTTTATATTTCCCCTTTGACTAATTTTGCTTAGTGTAATCCCTTTCAACTCCATCCTAGTTATCACAAGTTACACAAATTTGTCTTTTTTAAATGCTAAGTAATATCGCATTGTTCCTATATACCACATCGTTTTGATATATTATTCTGTTTCAGAACCATCTGTTTCCATAACTTGGTCATTCTAAATAAAGTGCAGCAGTAGACATGGGAGTACAAGTTTCCTTTTGAATTAGTCTCAAAGAGACCTAGAAATGGAATGCTGGGTCAATGCCAGATCCATTTTCAATCTTTTGAGAAACCTTCCCGCATTTTTCCATAGACGCTGAATCAGTCTACATCCCCACCAACAATGTAAGATGCTATGACTTGATTCATACTCTTGTCAGCACATGTTTCTAGTCATTTTTAATTGGCCCACTCTCAGTGGTGTGAGGTGGTATCTTGTGGTTTTGATTTGCATTTAGATTTTTCTTATGAAAAATGATGATGAATATTCTTTCATATACCTGACCTTCTGTATATCTTTGGAAAATTGCCTCTTTAACATATTTATCCATGCCTTGATTAGACTATTCATTTTCTTTTTGCTGAATTGTATGAACTCTATGGAGAGCCTTGGTGTAAGACTCCTGTCAGATGTATGGTGTGCAGATATTTTCTCCCACTCACTAGGGTTTACCTTTGCTTTACTTACTGTTTCTTTTGCACTTTTCACATGTGCTTTTTGCTTATCCATTTACTACACCATACCCAGAATAGTCTACCACAGAAGTATTATCATATCATCTCTTCTTCTAGAAGTCCTTATTAGTTTCTATTGGTTCACTCTGCAAAAAGTGAAATCACTCTGTTGACAGCACTACACTATCTTCACCTTTTCTGATGCTCTCATGGTGAAAAAAAAATAGTAATTCAGTATCCTTGATATATAATAGATTATTTTCAACTTTTAAATAACTTCTTATCATTTTTTAAGACACTTGTCATTGTCTTGCCTAGCATCTCAACAAAAAAAAAAAAATGGCCTTTCCTCTATTAACTGGATTCATTAATATGAGAGCTGGGCTATAGCTTGATGTTGGAGATGGACACATTTACCTGTTTCTTACTAAGAATGGAATGAAGCTGCTAGAGACTGGAAAATCTTCTCTTCCCAACAAGACTGAATTTCTTACAAAGCACCTGGCTTTCAAAATTAAAAGTAGACGTTTTTAGATCTAAGGCAGTGTCCTTTTCAATGTATTCATTGAGTCAAAGCAAATCAGATGTCCAGCAAAGATATCATTCTGTCTTCTGGTGAGAGGCTAGTATTCATTTACAGGACTGGAGGAATTCCTACTATTGGCTTTTTGAAACAATATACTGTAAAATATTTTTCCTAAAGATGAATTCAATTAAAAATTACCTCTACTTTTAAAAAAATAGAGATTATTATACTCTCTTTTAAAAATTCCATACCTTATCTAACCAGTAGAAAAATTTATTAGTGGCACTGAGTGCTTCCTGGAAGACATAGGTAACATGAACAAATATTTGTGTTCTCCTAAATTTCACAAATCGAAAGTCTAACTTTCCACTTGATGCTTAACAAACCAAATAATTTAAAAATATTTAGCATCAAAAAAGTCTCTACTTTCACAAAAAGTTTATTTCTGTTGAACACATCCTATCACAATGACAAAGAATTGACATGTTACTGTACTTAATTAGAATTTCTCATCCAATATCCTATTTATCTACTACTTATGTCTATAATTCCTATACTCCAAAATTATATCGTTCAAGTTTTTCTCTCTATTCATGCTAAAATTATAGTAAGGATGAACTCTGAAAAAAGTTATTTTGTTTTCTAATTCCAATTTTATCTAAGGTAATCCTAGACAATGACTTCTAAAATAAGCAAAGCAAAAGGAACTAGAAATGCCCAGCATTTTCACTCAAGAGAAAACTGATTCTACCATATGAAGTAGCATTTAATGTGCTTTTTGATGTTTCTTTTTCTTTAAACGTGTAGCATAACAGCATCTAAAAAAATTGAAATGCCATTGTCACTCTAGTAATAATTCATTGCTATGGTTTATTCATTATGCATTTTTACCAACTCCTTGAATGATCTTAATAACTGTGGCTCTTTAAATTTAAATCACATGGATTAAGTTGAAGATAAAATTCATAGTATTGTTTTTGCCTCTCTATTAGTAAATAGTCCTATTTTCCTTTTCTTTGAACTGTCTCTCTTGATATGTTCAGATAAAATATGACTATGCCTAGTGACAAGGGTAGATTTTACTAAAGACTCTTGAAATTATTTAAATTGTATTTTGTTAAATTAAAAAGTTATTCTTTTTTAGAAGGGGAATAGAAAAATTTAGTTACAAACTATTTGCCTCTGTAGTTATCATGTAGTAGTTGGTTCCCTATAAATATAGAACTTATAGAATTATCCTTCATATATTAGACACAAATTTCCATTATAAATTAAAATTTCAACAAATATCCAAAAGCTGAAGAATATATTGACATATTCATAGCAAAATAAACTATTTTATTTTAGTGCTAAATACAGGTACCCACATGGAAATCATCCATACTATTCCTTTTTCTGGAATATTCTTACCTTGCCAAATTTTGAATCCTATGATTTATAAACAAGTTTAATCCTATACCTTTAAAATTGCTATTGATAATATAACTTCTTTATTTTGCTACTCTAGCAGTGGTTTCTTCTTTTTCTGAATTATTAGTGCACATTTTTGAGCAGAGAAGACTGCCTTTTCTTTGGAATTTAGCTTCAATTGCTCTGTATTTTTGGTCATCTTTAATAACTGTACCATTTCCTTTAATAACTGTACCATTTTTTGGAAAAGACTAAAAGGTCTTGGGTCATAGGAACCAAAACTTTTAACTGACGATATCTTCTGGGTCTCACATATTATCCATTTATGATACTGAAAAATAGAAGAATTCAGTGCTGATGAATGGAATTTGCGGTTTCATTAATTTTTTTGTATGATGCTTAGTAGGCAAAATCACAAATATCATATATACAAATAACTTTTTATTCACACAATTTCCTTATACAATTTGAGAGGAAAATAACACATGAAACCTGTATTTTACCCATTTTTTGATTGGGCTTTTTGTTTTGCTTTTGTTTAGTTGTGTTAGTTCCTTGTGGATCTTCGTTATTAAGCCCTTGTCGCTCATGTGGAGGGCAAAGATTTTTTCCCATTCGGTTGGACATCTTTTAGTTTTTTCTGTTGTCTCTTTTGCTGTACAAAAGCTTTTTAGTTTGATGTAGTCCCATCTGTTTATGTT